>KZ062626.1:0-62554 GCA_002091835.1 Anopheles maculatus
GGAAAATATCTGATAAATGAAGCGATCGCTTTTTTTCGTGGAAAACGATTGGTAGATTCTTCAAGACGGTGCCCGATGGAATCCTTCATCATAAAAGCTTAGTTAATCATGGGTACGGGTAAGGTGAAAAATCGATCGCACACAAAAACACGATACCGATTGATGGTTAAGCAGTGGGAAACAGTGGCGCCGGAGGAAGTTCATCCAACCCCGAAACATTCATCACTTTATCATCGTTTTATATATGACTTTTTCTTTCGCTCTTCCTTCAACTGCTCCAGTTTCAGTTTGCTGCTCAACCCCGGGGTGGTATGGGTGATGGTGCACGGGATCGGAAGCACGTGGCATTTAAAGTTAGCGTAATTTTACTTGCACATTAACTTTTCACATACAACTTCCGGCCATCCGTGATGATCCGTCTCATTCTTTCGCTTTTCCGCTCGGTGCCAATTCAAGTTTCTGCGCAGCAACTTTATCGCCATGTAAGCCAGCAGCCTTTCGCTGATCATGAGCATGGTACAGGAGCGGGTACGGTAGCAAGGGTCAAAGGTGAGTAGTGAAAAAAGTTTGCAAATCTCATCAATAATCAGGCGGCAGCTCATTTGCATATTCGATGTATCGGCAGAAAGTGAATCGAAAGCCGAACCATACCCCGGAAAGCGGCTGTCAACGGAGGCTGTTCTTGTGGAGTATCGACGAAGTTTAAATCGTGTAACCGTGAAAGAGATGGTGCATTCGTTTCGAAATGTGTACCAAAACTTTGGAATGTAGTGCTTGGCTGACATCCAAGAACAAATTTGGGCGGTTGAAGCCGAGCTAGCTGGAACATAAATAAATGAAAAACGAGACGGCAATGAATTATTTTTGCTGAGACTCTACCATTTGTGTGGGGTTGGGCGTGCGGGCATTTGTAGGATGGTGTGCTGATCTTGAAGGATGGAAATTCAATTGTAGCTGAGCTTGTTTTCGTCCCGGAAAAACACACCGAAAATTTGTGTGCTTCATCTCAGAATCGGGTATGTATTTGCATTTGTTTGGGATTCGAAGAAGTATATGTATGCTTTTGTTTGGATAAGATTTCCGGATTATCCTTGGAAATGTATGAGCTAATAAAGCAGCTTAGAGAGTTTTCTCACAGATGTGTAAATGTGTACGACAGAGTACGACTATAGAAAACTTAATATTACTCACAAAACTTCCATACTTAAGCTTAAGACATGAACTGGAAAAGTTATGAAGAGGTATCAGTAAAAATAACATAACTTAAATTAAATGTGGTAAAAACGACGAATAAATCATAGGAAGTAAGATTTTCTAAAGGCAATTGCATACCTTTAGGCGTTTGTTGCTTTAAATTGCAAGACTTTTTTAGAGGAAAAATGGAGAATGAATGAAGATATGCAATAAAAAGGACGGATTTATCTTCCAACTTAGGAATCCTAAGAATCCTTAGAAATCTATTGAAAACCTCCGAATAAGAGCTATTTGCATGAATGAGTGTCCAGGAAGCGTGCCTTTCATCTTGAATTCATTCTAACCGGATTTGTGTGTAATATTGTGCTGTATCTTTTGATGATGCTTTATATATAGCCATATTAAATTACAACTTAATGTTTTATTGCGAAGGAAATACATTTGAAATGTTAATAATAAATAATAAGAAAGGTTAAAATTATCCAACTTCACGCAGCACAGAAATAATCGATTGATTAAAAACGTACCACAAAGAGCAATCCACCAAGCAGGTTGTTATGATCAACACCTCAAAATGGACGCTCCCGGCGCTTGGTGCCGGGATTATGTGCCGGCATACTAATCTGCACCACAATGGTTTGGGGACGGTAAAACAATGGTTGGGATACAAAAAAAAAGAAATTGCGCTGCTCCTATTCAAACACCGCGCCCGTCACCGACACTATTCATCGGCTGAATGATCGAAGCCAAGGTGAACAATGACAGCATAATCATTTAAACCCAAAACACTCGTCCCCAAACCGACCCACGTTTACTCATCCCACGGTGACCATTTATCACGGTGAAATGGTGCACTGTCGGGTGTACTGTACGGTAGCCGGGCAGGTTAGGCCCGGGTGGCAGTTTCAATTTAAGCGTCCGCTTATCGCCACCCCCTACCCATAAACAATAGATAGCGAATCTGGCTAACAAAGAAAAGCTTGCGCTAATGGGGTTCACTCGGCGTAGGAGTATTGTTTCGAGTGCGGGTGATGGTCGGGCGGCAGGGACAGCGAGCAACTCGATTTGATGCCGTGTGCTGATCAAAAACTTCGTTCATTGCTTCCACGACACAGTGCAACAGTTCGGTGGTGCTGTGGCAACGGCGGCCGGATGATACTTGCAACCATTTTAAGCAGTGCGCCCATTTTCCTTCCAAGACGACACGTTTCAAGTGTGTTTTACCCAATTTCCTGCCGCCCGATTGTTTACAGCTCGTTTCGGCGGGCCATTCGAGGGGCTGACTGGTAACGATTTTTCAACAAGTTTATGGTTTGTGGTGAGTTTCGAAATTGAATTTCCAGCTCCAAATGTACATGCATCTGAGTGACTGGGTGCTGGAGTTGTCGTGCTACAGCAACCAGACGGCAAGCGTCGCACACGCTGATGACAAAATGGCGAATCGAATGCGTATGAAGAATTGGGCATGGAGAGAGGATGCGTTGTGATAAGTTGAGTTGGTACGTGCGTGTTGCAGAGCGGGTCCTTATCAACGAATCAAACGTCAAATGTTTAACAGCACCCTATTTCCAGTCGATTTCCGGTGAGTGTCTGGTGTACGTTTGTGGTTTTTGCTTTACAGTTGCTGTAGATGGAATGCGGAAAACGTGGAGAATGTATGTTTTTTTGCAATGATTGGTAAATGCAGAGAAGATTCACAAATTTTGTATCATTTCTCACCCATAAAGAAAACCTTAAAGAAAACCATTTTTTCCAATAAAGAGTTTACATCTCGTTACCATCAAGGAATTGCTTAGAGTAAATGAAAAATGTGGATGATTAGTTAATTGACACTTCGTTAAAACTTTGGCGTTGGATTGTGCATGTTCGGTGTGGGGTTGGGCGTCCGAGAAAATAGATCAAGCTTCGTGCGAGCCCTGAACACCCGAGTGGGAGACCTGCTTCTTCTGACACACACAGACACACACACCGACGTTTTGTTGAAACCCGACCGAGTACCGTTGTTTTGCTGCTGCTCGTAAAATTGGGTGACCATAAAAATCGTTCCTCGGTTCGATTTTCCTGCACATTCGCTAGTGGCACTAACCATTCGCAGGTACGGGTGCATCAAAACGAGAATGGAGCAGAAAAATGGCTTCACAAGCATCGAACATTCGTCCTGAATTCTTTCCGTTTTGCATGGGACGGTTCACGCCAGTAGTGGAGAGTTGGGGTGAGAAATTTTATGCCTTTTTCGATTCCTGTCATTTCGCCAATAAAGTTACTTCATGCATGATCACACAAATATGCAACTAGCTCAGTGATCGGCAGTGTAGCGGTTGGTTTCCTTTTGAAAAAACTAGAAGCATAGGCGCCTAAAAGTATGCTATCGTTAGCTTTTATGATAAGCTACAGAGAGAAAAGAATTAGTAAAGATATTTTAGCACTCGCATTGCATACATTTGGGCGTAATGATGTTAAATATCAACTATGCTTTCAGTTTTGAATCCTTAAAAAAAACATTTCATTCTTAGCATGAATTGTTTGCCGAGCCCTGTCCTTTTCTGCTAGTTTACCGAAGTCTTCACATGCAGTAAGGACACAACAGCGTGTGAGAGGACCTTCGTCGACCGACACGCGAGCGAACCGCGGCGACCGTAACTTCGAAAGGTGTGCTTGGACGCCCTCGTCTACTTTTAGGGGCTGCATCGTGCTCCAGTACACAGCGTACCCGTACTAAACTTCCATTCCAGTCTATGGCCACTACATGTTGGCCCTTCCAACAAACACACAAACACACACACCTTCCTTCACCCAAACAAAAGCAAGACACCGGAAGGTTGCATCTGGAAAGGGAGTATGGTATTCATGTTTTATTTTCCTCCTATTTCCCTGTGCCTCTTGTGGGTGTCGGTGTGTTTGTATGTGTTATTGGGATGAATGACAAACTGGCCTCCTTTATGGAATCATATTTTATTCACTAGCCCGCCACTCGCACTACGGCGCCGCGACGTGGACTGTAGTTGGGTGCTGTGCTGAAAACATTGAAAGCATGGGAACATAACTTTGCATCGTTAAATTGATGAAACTTTATTAGGCACCTTCAGGGTACGCAGGGCAGACGGTTTTGTGGCGGAGTGTACTAGCTTTCGTTTGCCATATATTCTACCCAACCATACCGTGTAATGCACAAATGATCGAGCAAGAAAAGAACATTTTCGGTTTCTGGTGCGGTGCTTTTTTTCTGTGTTTGTGTGCCAGAAAAGCGGGAGCGGGTTCGTTATCGGGCGTTCGGGACAGGCCGTGCCTGGTTCGATGTGGTGTGCAATAAAGCAACTACACACCCTAATGGAGCCATGTGCAACGTTTCGACAAGCTGTGCAAGCTGTCACTCAACGGGATGGCGTGTGCACGCTGAGGTAAGCCGGTGGAAATGTACCTTTTTTCTGTTGCTGAAGGTATGTGTGTGTGTGTGTGTCGGCGTGCGGAAAAGCGAGCAGACAGGCCAGCAGGTTTGTTTGCCAGCCCAATAATGTCAACAACCGTGCTCCGGACGTGTACGGCCACTCGTAAAAGTATTTATAAGATGAGATTCTTATCGTTTGCCGGTAATGGTTGAGGCACCGAGCACGGAGGACGGCGAAGTCTCTTGCCAAAGTATTTGAAAAATGTTTCTAAACCTAGTGCGCCCGGTACTACGTAGTCTTTCCGTTCGGTCACAAAGAAAAGTTTAACGTTTATGAGGAAATCATCAACTATTTTGAAAATGTTCTACCATATAAGTGTGCTAATATAGGAAGAGCCATTTGCGTTATGATGGTACTTCGTACTTGACATAAAAATTAAATTCACTGCACAGTACGGAGTGGGAACCATAAAACGTACCTGTGATGAGAACCCTGTAAGCGGATGATTCCCATTCTACATTTATGTGTGTAAAATTCTCCCAAAATGGAAAATTCAGGTTTTTCGCTGCTATATACCACACAAATTGATGCATAAAATATTCATAGTGTTTGGTATTCTACAATTAATTTCCATTAACAACTTCCATGAAAATCAGATACGCGATATTTTGAATTTACAGCAGCAAACAAAAACGACAGAACTTTTAATTACGTACAGGTTCGCTTAAGTTCGTATTACGTTTTTTCTCAAAATGTGCTTTTATTACGATACCAATGTACCCACGGTTACACTCGCAATCTTTCTCCAACCCACCGGCACACGTTTATCCAGCCAAACATTCGCTTTGATGATACAAACCTACTCGTCCAGCGAAAACGTCAAACTTCAAACGGATGAACGGATTTATCAAAAGCATATCGTTTGATAAAACTTTTACCCTTCGCCGTTAGGGTTTTATCCAAAAAAAAAACACGCACACAACTCACACAGCACGTCAAAAGCATGAAGAAATGCCACAAACAAAGCCTACAACACACCAACCAGATCACCACCAGAGGTAGGTAATTTTTGTTGCTTTTTTGTGTGCCAACTCCCCTTTGAAAGATGGCGCCCGCCAGAGGGACGGCGTGCAATTTTAATAAAACTTCCAAACTACCAGCAGCCCAACAGACGCACCAGACCATAATTAATTTACCGACAGCTAACCGGCTACCGAGCGCACACAATAAGCCCACCGGGTATGGATGGGTATGCCTATGTGTTCGTATCCCGCGCCTGGAATGGGTTTTGCTGGAAGAGGGGGTGGTGGAAAGTTTTCGCTGCGTCTTGTGCAACTGTGGCCAAACAACACCAAAGAAAGTCGGTGGCTCGCGTTGAACCGAAGCAACGAAAGCTGGGAAGAAAGTTTTGTACCAACATTTAAAGCTACCTTGCCAGCGTAAACTATAAAAGCAAAGTCCGGTAAATGGTGAGACCATTGAAGGGAATGGAAGCATGCGGGAAGATATGGTGAAGAACCGGGCAGTGCTGCAGAATCCTGTGCTGGCTTCACGCTAATGGTCACTTTCCAATACGCCTACCGAAAACCGTATAATCCGCGGGTGTTTTGTGTTTAATTTATGGTTGCTTTTGTTTGCCGTTGCAGGTATCGTGCAAAGGTTCGCCGATAAGTTGTCCGAAAGATGAAAGTTGAAAACCGAATTTTAAAAGCTCATCTAAGACACTGAGATGTTGAGTTTCTTCAACATCAACTACTATCTTTAAATTGTTTGATCTCGTGATTGTTGGGTGTAATTTACACAAGAAAATAATTCCCAATTTAATCTCATACTTAATTTTCAACTTGATAAGCTTTATTTTTCAAATTTAATTTGTCACAAACAGAGCGATAAACAAAATGCCTCACATCAAACAAATTTGTGATACAGATTGCCTACATTTAGGCACAATTTTGCAAATATTTGCGTCATCTGCAAATCTGCCCAACCAAACACCAAACACAAACCCGCATGTATATTTTATAATGCAGCAATACCAGTCGACCAACACAAATACGTCGTTGCCAGAAACTTACCCGTAAACCTAATGTTATTCGAAGCGATTCCGCTTCCGTCCGGAACCGGCACCGGAGATTATGCGCTTTTTCCCAATGACTACCGGTTTTGCGGTAGCCGAATTGCGTCCGAAAGCTAAAGCTGTAAACAAATTTAGATAGCGGCAAATGCAATTTTAACCGGGGATTAAATTAGCGCTCGTCGGCGGATCGGACCTGCCGGAGGATGGGAACAGGTATCGAATTCTTGCCCTTGGTTTGCTGCTGAGCTTCTTTTACCGACGAACATTCATTAAGAAATATCGCGGCCAATATAAATTGTTCCTTCGCGTAACATCCCGCCCCCCAAAACAAACTAATCCTCGGACACGGTTTTTAAACCATTCCGCTCATCCGTATCGGTCCTAAATACACCAAGCCAATAATGCAATAGTGTGAAAACCGACACCTTTTATTTACAACCCAGCACAGTGGTAAGCTTGACAACAACAACACCGCACACACACACACACAAAAAACAACAACAATGTACTACCTGTTGAAGAATTGGGACCGAGAAATGGAGAGCTGAAATGAAAGGAAAAAACATCCCTGCAGGAAAATCCCATCAATTCTATTGGCCCCGCAGGTAACACCGGGTCGGATTTGCGTTACGGGATTTTGAAAATTAATTGAACCGTACAATTTAAACTAACCACTCATCCATGGTTCTGTGCCTTTGCAGCGCTTTTTTTTTGTATTCCTCGTTCGCTTCAACCGTATCGATGTCCCCAACGCAGCGAGGTTGAAATTGTGACACCGGTAGTTTCGCCTGGTAGATCTGGTAGGCAATTGCAGGCTCATTTCATTAGCTCACTCACTGAACCATGTGGATGCGTTACCGCACACGTGGGTAATAGGTGTGGTATCGGCAAAGTTTGCACCGGACGCACCGGAAAACTGACCGAATCCTAATTATTGCCCCGAGGCTAGGCTTCGGGTACGATATTTTTATCGCAAGTGTTACTTAATTATATCATTAGGTCTGTTCGTCATTGAGCTCGAACCGTAATGCGATTGATCCGATAATGAACCGATATATTTTATAGGGTTAGCAGAATTAAAGTTTTTCCCGATATTTTTTAATGAGATTAACTACAGAAATACGATAGAAATAATTTTTTCACTTGGTATCTTGTAAATTGTTTTTATATGAAGCATTGCAAAGAATTAAGCTTAGTCGACAAAGGCTACATGTGGTTGTTGCTTGCTCTCGTAAATCCTAAAGAATGCAAGAAAAGAGAGAATTAAGGTTTATTATTTATTATTTCATAACTTAACTGACGTCTGGGTACTAGAGATGTGTACACTGAGTAAGAGTGAGTGAGTGAGTTAAATACCGCAAGTGAAAATACTGGTTTCAAATCAGCAAAAAGAGTTTATTTCACTCTTTATACTAACTCACTCTTTGTACATACTCACTCACTCTCTGTGCCGACTTCTAACTCACTCTTTTTGGTTTATACTCACTCACTCACTCTGTTCGGTTTTAACTCACTCTTTTCATATTATAATTACTCTTTTCTAATACGAAAAGAGTGATTTGAAACCGAAAAGAGTAATTATAGTATGAAAAGAGTGAGTTAAAACCGAAAAGAGTAATTATAGTATGAAAAGAGTGAGTTAAAACCGAAAAGAGTAATTATAGTATGAAAAGAGTGAGTTAGAACCGAAAAGAGTAATTATTTCATGAATTGAAATGAAATTGAATATGAAAAGAGTGAGTGAGTGAGTATAAACCGAAAAGAGTGAGTTAGAAGTCGGCACAGAGAGTGATTATAAACAGGATATTAAATTTAGTTCAGAAAATTATTTTTTAATGAATCTTTAAAGAGTGAGTTAAGGATTTAAATCGTTATAGTTACTCTTTTACTCTGATTTAAATCACTGAAAAGAGTGAGTTTTCTCATCTCTACTGGGTACTCCAATAATTCATTTAAAACCTCGGACGTTGGGATTGTCCGCAAGGTAACTCTATACGACGTCATATCCCGTCAACTATAATATGTTGGATTCCTTTTCCACTGGATTATTCTACTCTACATCAATGTTTTCATGCTGGAATGGTGAGACACTTACTGGAACTTACTGGAAGTTCACCAGTATCTATTCATTTGAGTGTATTTTTTTAGCTTGTGTGACTCTCAAAAATTAAACATTGTGTAAATATGGCCTTTTAGAAAAGAATACGATATTGGTAAAAAATATTCCGATAATCTCAGCATCACTCCAATAACTTCCTCATGTCTATACGAGATACTCCTGTTCTTTGCTCTTGATCTTTTGTCATTTGCAACTTTTGTTCTTTGTTCAAATAATTATCTATCGCACTCACCACCATCCAAGCCATAAAACATAATCTAACAAACTGAAACTTTTCTTGCACAACGATGTCCCAATCCCAATCAACACCCAATTGCACTAATCACACCGCGTAATTGCGTGCCCTGACGCATCAACTTCAAAGAACACCGAAATTTGCATAAACTATTCACCGATGCCTTCTTGCCAACGTATCGGCGTAATTCCCGAACCGTCGACCGTCCGTCATACCTTTAATTTCTTACAAGCAATCATGCATGCCCCGCGGGACGCAACCTCCGAAAATTGGCGAAACATATTAGTCCGCCTTACCATCCCGCAGCACTTGCCCCTACAAACCGGGCAATCCTTTCATCCCGGAGGACCCAACCCAAGGGGCAGCAAAAAAGTAGGCGTGCCGATTAAATTTGCAAATTCTGGCATCGAATGGGCGTGGATCGGGTCCGGTTGACGAAATCGATGTGTCGAATCGCATCATGATTGAATCAAACGCCGGTTGATCACCCTCCAGCGAGAATTATTGCATCTCCGGCAGCGGGCCGCCGGGACGAGCCAAGGCGAACAACCGCTTCCGGTGTTTGATTAGTGCGACATCGTACGCAACACACGACGTACGCAGACATTGCGTTTGAGTGAGCTAGTGTTGGTAAACTTTTTTTTTTCGTGTGTCCGTGCGTCGTTTTCTGCTGTCCTCTTTGCTTTTGGTGAGCTCGGTGATAGTGTCTGGCCGTGAGGTGACAGACTAATGGGCACAAGGTGGGCAGAGAACGCGGGCAACGATAACGGAAGTTGATTTTGCTCGCCTTGGCAGGCTCCGTACTGTGGGTGGTACGACCGCTGGAAGATGTTGGCATCGAGCGGAGTTTACAACGTTTGCAGTTTACAAATCAACGCTGAATTGGCGCCATTACGGCGGGAGAATTTCTGGCTGATTGGAATCATCGCGAATGGCGTTGGATGATGGATGATTGTGTAGGAGTTTTTTTGCGTAATTCTACTTCTACCGGTGGCATGATTGTGCAGCGAATCCTCCATGCTGCACTGGTTGCTGGAGAATCGGCACGATAAAGAAGATTTATTATGTTTGACAATTTTTTTCTCGGTCTAATCATGATGGTGTACATGCGTTGCAATGTCATGTTTCATGGTTACAACCAATTTACCTACATGTTTGTTAACATGCTTCCAGCACACTCTAACCTAACAATTTTCCTCTTGGTATATTGTCAACACAATATCCCAAAAAATTTGGACAAATATTTGTCCCTCCAAAATGTTCAAACTAAAAATAAACTACACATTAAAAATGTATGCTACACTCCAACTTTGTTCAGCCATGAATCCAGTTTTGATTACAATAACACAGTCATTTTATCATGAGCCAGAATGAATGCCATGGGAAAGGAATATGAGTAGGAACCCTTAACAACGGTCTAAAATATTACGATTAACTAACTAACCACATGCACAATCCAACGCCAAAGTTTTAACGAAGTGTCAAAACTACATCCACATTTTCCATTTACTCTAAGCAATTCCTTGATGGTAACGAGATGTAAACTCTTTACTGGAAAAAAAGGTTTTCTTTTAGGTTTTCTTTATGGGTGAAAAATGATACAAAATTCGTGAATCTTCCGTGCATTTACCAATCATTGCAAAAAAAAACATACATTCTCCACGTTTTCCGCATTCCATCTACAGCAACTGTAAAGCAAAAACCACAAACGTACACCAGACACTCGCCGGAAATCGACTGGAAATAGGGTGCTGTTAAACATTTGACGTTTGATTCGTTGATAAGGACCCGCTCTGCAACACGCACGTACCAACTCAACTTATCACAACGCATCCTCTCTCCATGCCCAATTCTTCATACGCATTCGATTCGCCATTTTGTCATCAGCGTGTGCGACGCTTGCCGTCTGGTTGCTGTAGCACGACAACTCCAGCACCCAGTCACTCAGATGCATGTACATTTGGAGCTGGAAATTCAATTTCGAAACTCACCACAAACCATAAACTTGTTGAAAAATCGTTACCAGTCAGCCCCTCGAATGGCCCGCCGAAACGAGCTGTAAACAATCGGGCGGCAGGAAATTGGGTAAAACACACTTGAAACGTGTCGTCTTGGAAGGAAAATGGGCGCACTGCTTAAAATGGTTGCAAGTATCATCCGGCCGCCGTTGCCACAGCACCACCGAACTGTTGCACTGTGTCGTGGAAGCAATGAACGAAGTTTTTGATCAGCACACGGCATCAAATCGAGTTGCTCGCTGTCCCTGCCGCCCGACCATCACCCGCATTCGAAACAATACTCCTACGCCGAGTGAACCCCATTAGCGCAAGCTTTTCTTTGTTAGCCAGATTCGCTATCTATTGTTTATGGGTAGGGGGTGGCGATAAGCGGACGCTTAAATTGAAACTGCCACCCGGGCCTAACCAGCCCGGCTACCGAACAGTCCACCCGACAGTGCACCATTTCACCGTGATAAATGGTCACCGTGGGATGAGTAAACGTGGGTCGGTTTGGGGACGAGTGTTTTGGGTTTAAATGATTATGCTGTCATTGTTCACCTTGGCTTCGATCATTCAGCCGATGAATAGTGTCGGTGACGGGCGCGGTGTTTGAATAGGAGCAGCGCAATTTCTTTTTTTTTGTATCCCAACCATTGTTTTACCGTCCCCAAACCATTGTGGTGCAGATTAGTATGCCGGCACATAATCCCGGCACCAAGCGCCGGGAGCGTCCATTTTGAGGTGTTGATCGTAACAACCTGCTTAGTGGATTGCTCTTTGTGGTACGTTTTTAATCAATCGATTATTTCTGTGCGATTTTATTCATGCTGCGTGAAGTTGGATAATTTTAATCTTTCTTAATATTTATTATAAACAATTCAAATGTATTTCCTTCGCAATAAAACATTAAGGTGTAATTTAATATGGCTATACATATAGCATCATCAAAATGAACGGCACAATATTACACACAAATCCGGTTAGAATGAATTCAAGATGAAAGGCACGCTTCCTGGACACTCATTCATGCAAATAGCTCTTATTCGGAGGTTTTCAATAGATTTCTAAGGATTCTTAGGGTTCCTAAGTTGGAAGATACATCCGTCCTTTTTATTGCATATCTTCATTCATTCTCCATTTTTCCTCTAGAAAAGTCTTGCAATTTAAAGCAACAAACGCCTAAAGGTATGCAATTGCCTTTAGAAAATCTTACTTCCTAAGATTTATTTGTCTTTTTTACCACATTTAATTTAAGTTATGTTATTTTTACTGATAACTCTTCATAAATTTTCCAGTTCATGCCTTAAGCTTAAGTTTGGAAGTTTTGTGAGTAATATTAAGTTTTCTATAGTCGTACTCTGTCGTACACATTTACACATCTGTGAGAAAACTCTCTAAGCTGCTTTATTAGCTCATACATTTCCAAGGATAATCCGGAAATCTTATCCAAACAAAAGCATACATATACTTCTTCGAATCCCAAACAAATGCAAATACATACCCGATTCTGAGATGAAGCACACAAATTTTCGGTGTGTTTCCGGGACGAAAACAAGCTCAGCTACAATTGAATTTCCACCCTTCAAGATCAGCACACCGTCCTACAAATGCCCGCTCGCCCAACCCCACACAAATGGTAGAGTCTCAGCAAAAATAATTCATTGCCGTCTCGTTTTTCATTTATTTATGTTCCAGCAAGCCCGGCTTCAACCGTCCAGATTTGTTCTTGGATGTCAGCCAAGCACTACATTCCAAAGTTTTGGTACACATTTCGAAACGAATTTACCATCCCTTTCACGGTTACACGATTTAAACTTTGTCGATACTCCACAAGAACAGCCTCCGTTGACAGCCGCTTTCCGGGGTATGGTTCGGCTTTCGATTCACTTTCTGCCGATACATCGAATATGCAAATGAGCTGCCGCCTGATTATTGATGAGATTTGCAAACTTTTTTCTCCACTCACCTTTGACCCTTGCTACCGTACCCGCTCCTGTACCATGCTCATGATCAGCAAAGGCTGCTCGCTTACATGGCGATAAAGTTGCTGCGCAGAAACTTGAATTGGCACCGAGCGGAAAAGCGAAAGAATGAGACGGATCATCACGGATGGCCGGAAGTTGTATGTGAAAAGTTAATGTGCAAGTAAAATTACGCTAACTTTAAATGCCACGTGCTTCCGATCCCGTGCACCATCACCCATACCACCCCGGGGTTGAGCAGCAAACTGAAACTGGAGCAGTTGAAGGAAGAGCGAAAGAAAAAGTCACACATAAAACGATGATAAAGTGATGAATGTTTCGGGGTTGGATGAACTTCCTCCGGCGCCACTGTTTCCCACTGCTTAACCATCAATCGGTATCGTGTTTTTGTGTGCGATCGATTTTTCACCTTACCCTTACCCATGATTAACTAAGCTTTTATGATGTAAGGATTCCATCGGGCACCGTCGTGAAGAATCTACCAATCGTTTTCCACGAAAAAAAGCGATCGCTTCATTTATCAGATATTTTCCCTTTCCACAAGCGAACCCCCGTTCGAGTTCCCGCATCGAATGACAAACTTTTGACCCGAAAAATTATAAGATCGATCGAAATTTGTTCGTACACCGCACCGATCGAAACGCTTATCGAAATTATGCCAACAAATTTGCCAACCACCAGCACCAAACGCCAAATGGAAACCTTCAATTTCTGACCGGAAGTTTGGTAGCGGTAGCGGCCGGCGAAGCCCTGGGTAGGTTGAAGATGCTGCGAGCAGGTCTCCTTTCACGTCGCTGCTTTTTTTTTTTGCAAACGTTTTCCAGAAAACTTTCGTTTGCCTGGTGGAAATGGAAATTTGGTGAAAGGCGCGCTCATGGCGGTGGTGTTCATTTTCTTCGGCCGTATTTTTAGTTTCCGCAATCGGAAATGGTAACCGGGAAT
Source organism: Anopheles maculatus (assembly GCA_002091835.1). Lineage (NCBI taxonomy): Eukaryota > Metazoa > Arthropoda > Insecta > Diptera > Culicidae > Anopheles > Anopheles maculatus. Next base: position 13,936 of record KZ062626.1, read on the forward strand.
GTGTTTTCCCAATTTCGGTGTGTTTTTTTTTTTGTGCTCGTTTCTAGTTTTCTTTTTTCCTTTTCTTGCCTTCTCCATTGCCTCTGAATCTTTCCCCCGTCCGATGGAGCGCATGAAAATGTCCTAGTTCACCATCAGCAAATCATCGAAATTCAATTCTGCGCACGGGCGCAGCAGTTTATGTTTCTTCGTTGAGGATGCTATTTTTCATTTAGCCTCTTTTTGCCCGGTACTGCTTGTTTCCGTCATGGCAGAAATTTTGTGGACAAAGCGTTGGGGTAACAAAAAATCAACCCGGAGCCATGCTGTAATTCAATTGTCTCGTGATTTCCAACGATTGGTGCAATTGCAAAAATTGTCCGCAACGTTCGACCGGAAATGAACCGAGTGCTTGGTTGGTGAGTCGAGCAAAACAAAAAGGTATCTTGGTAAGGCCAATGTAAGACAAAAACATGGACATTATATGGACAAGCAAGAAATTTGAATTACCAATCATAAGTTCTAGCTACAAAACACAGTTTTCTTAAGCATAAATATTATGAAATTTGTATTGTTTAAAAGAACACAAATGAAGTTCCCTGCAGCATTGACAAGGAACTGAAATTAAAATTGAAGTCGCTTGCTTTTTGATACTCTCATTTTCCCTACTCAATGTAATGCACTGTACTGTCTAACCGCAGAAAACAATTTCGTGTGTTAAATCATGTACAAACGCTGAAAGAATATCTTTTCCCCACCTTTTTTTCATGTCCTCGAAACCCCGCTAAAGAGAACGATCGTTTCAAATTCATTTCATCGTAATCAAGCTTAATATTTTATCCATCAACCTGTGCAATCGCTAACCACAACACCGTAGCGCGAGCATCGGCACGTTCCTTCATAGTTTGTAGCAAAGCGGTTTGGTCCGCTCAATCACGATCGCTCCAAGTGCTTTGTATTTTAGTTTATCGCTTTAATCCCCTTTCATCATTCATCGTCCCTTCGTTTTTGTGACAGCGACCATGAAGTTTTCAGCGAAAGCACACCGAGCTGAACCTAACAAAAAAGGACGGACACACACACACACACTAAACTAAACCAACGCGATTCATACTGCTCGCTGTGTTCGCTCTATCACCTTTCGTTTTGCCCTGCCGGGGCGTTAAATATTCAAAGGATCGTAAAACCTGTGTACCCCAAACACCGGTGGCAAAAGCTCGCGGGACAACGGTACGGTGGTGCACACTTCACTTTAAATATTCTGTCACCCAAAACCACTCAAATCCCACTGCAGCAATCGATCGTGAAAGTGCCCCGGAGTGAAGATTGCCTCGTTCATGCAATCACGGAACCTTGGCGCGCTCTCTCTCGCTCTTTGGTTAGCTGGCTCGAACTCATCTTTCGCAGCAGTCGTCGTCTTTACCGTCGTCGTCGTCAGCACCATCATAGTCATCATCTTCATCAACGTCATTGTCGTCGTCGTGATCTCGAAAGCAGCGGCTGTCGGAAAGCGGCTTAGAGCAGGCAGGCTTTCCTTTCGCATCTACGCCCAAAAAGGCCTCCGAATGATGAGCATAATGAAATATTTAGCAGACAATTTTGCTTCTTTCGGTTGCGCTGCTGCTTGGCAAAAATATTAAATTAAAATACACACGCATCGCATCGGAAATTGTCATCAATAATTTATGTCAGACGCCGCTCCCACGTGCCTCGACACGGTGAGTTTCCCCAAAGGGGAAAGGTGAATCTATCTTTCAATCCGTACCGCTGCAACCGAACCGGAGCCGAGATGAGATGAGTTTGATTGTGTGGGTCTGTCAGCGTGGCTGCGTGTGTGTGTGTGTGTTTGAGTACATCCTTAGCAATGATACAATGACAAGAGATAGAGCTCAAACATTCACCATGCCGGTACACGGTATATCGTTGTTGGTAACAAATTCTATCTGCCATAGGATGTGCAAATTTCGCAACATGCAGCAGCGATCCTATCCGAGCGATCGCAACCAGCCCATCCTCCACGGGTTGCACATTGCATAAGCGCAAGGCGCCATTCACCGCAGAATGTGAATCTTGGTGATGGTGGCTGGTGTGTGTGTGGATGTGCATCGAACGAATCGGCGAATCAATATTAAATTGCCACTTTATGCTCTCAACCGAAGCTCCAAGCCGGCAAAGCAACGGAAATAATATAAGTACCGTGGTTGGTACAATCGCGGGACGAAGAAATCCCTTCGAGCCAAAGAAGACTCCCACGCTAGCATAACAATTCCTCGTTATTCCGATTTTCAAAATCCTCGCACATTTTCCCGATACACCGATAGACGACACTGTCTCGTTCGGCGGGGCACGAGTAGGATTAATGAAAACAACAGCATTGCAACGAGCATCGCTGCTGCTAACGGTGCTCACCGATAGGGATACCAATTTCCGTCCGCAAACTGCTACCAGAGCAAACTGCTACCAGGTTGGTCTGTTGGGGGGGGGGGGGGTTGGTAAAATTGCAAAAGAATAAACATAACAATAATAAGCGCACTCGTCGGTACAGCACGAAGCGAAGCGAAGCAACATACACAATCCAAATTATAATAACCGAGACTTGCAAAAGCAAAGCAGGATCAATCCGGTTGCCAAGATGCAGGGCAAGTCTCGGGCCGACCGGAGGGATTGCCTCTCCATCGTCTTTATTCTTGGTTATTTGTTCTGTGATTTCTGGGATATGCAAGACCGGCACATCTCGGCTCAAGCAACAATTTGTCATTTTGTTTTGACTATGCCTCAAAGTTGTTTTTTTTTTCGCACAATCAACAGCTGCAATCAATGAGGACGTAACGAATGCAAATGCTGATACTGTATTCGCGCATTTTATTCTCCCATAAGACTGAGAGCTACTTGTGTTCGTGTATGAGAGTTCTTTTTCTTATATTCGAGACAATAAACATAACAATCCATGTTGATTTTCGGTATATCTCGGACGTAGAACTGAAGCATAATATATAATTTCTTAAATACATACGTCGGAAGAGATTAATCTAATCCTCTTAGTTTGTCCTGCTGTGCTGTTTGCATCGTTTTCAATCATTTCAATCAACTTTTATGAGATACATCGTGGACACCTCGTTTCGAAATGAATTATTGAAAGCAAACACATTTTCCTATTGACAATCATAACTTATAATCCTGCAAACTCCATGAAACATTAATTATGTCAAGCTTTTTCTTTTGTAATCTGCAAGTTGTCTGTGCTTTAATTGATTTCAGATCGATTCTGAGATTTTTATCATCGTAAACCTTGTACCACGAAAAACCAGTGATTGAGAAAAAGCTTATCATTGTAGTAGTTTTTCAGAAGCGCTTTCATTTTCCCAGTAAGCCCCTTTGTGGCCGGTATGACCTACTAGGACGAAGAAAAGAAAAAGATTTGCGCAGAGCTTTCATAGGTCACCATTGCAATCAGATCAAACCTCATTGTAAAATAAAAATTGCATACATGCGGGCGTTTCATGAAATGTTCGAAGTAAAAATAAAACTCAGCTTCATAATGTGTAGTAAAAATATGTACTATTCTCTCTTAATGCACATATATTTATAAACAAGCTGATGCTGGTCACGACGGTTCTAAATATAAACGAAACCCAGTATAGACATCAAACATGACATCGATGAGTGAATAAAGTGGAACCCAATTTTCACGAATATTTGGAACTTCCCTAGAATGGCAGTCCAATTTTAGCCATCTATCACGTGATGTTGAATCATCAAGTCACCGGGTGCCTGGACGAAGGTCCAACCATATACTGTGCGAAATGTCAATTCTTCTTCAAAGGTTTCTATTTGTATACCTTCGCCGTGTGCTCAGTGCCCACGCTTACTACTCGACATAATTACATTAGCGCGCATCGTGTTTCCACAGAACGCCATTCATGCCCACATCTCGAAACGGAACGGCGCCCCATCTTTGCTGCCAAATATCTCAATTGCATTTCATTGCGAGATCGTTGATTTCTTTATCCACTCCATGCACACGCTGTGCGTTTATTGTTGTGTTTTGTTCTGTTTTATTGTTCCGTTCCTTTTCAAACCGTCTCGTAAACAACACAGCCCCTCACACACACACACACTCGGAAAAGATTCTTTTGTTTTATTATCTCCCGGTCCACGCGTACGTACCTTTCTTTTGTACCTTTTCATCAACAGGTTCGCCGCCATCACCAGGCACCAGGCTGCTCCATCAGTGTTGCAGCAGAAAACCTCTCATCTCATGCCGCTTGTCTGATGGAGCAGAGGGTGGTGTACGAGCAACAACAGCAACAAAAAAAACCCACCTCGTTCGCTTGATTGAAGGCAGCCTGGATCGTGATACACGAAACAAAAACACCCAGCTACCACGACACGACAATGGTACGGGCTCATCAACGTCTTACGTTTGCCGGAATGGTTCCCGTTTTCTGTTGCCTACCGGTCCTGAGTTCTCGCCCACCCAGAACGCATTGTATTATTGCGATGATATTGTCAGCGTGCGGCAGGTTCATAAATAATAGAACGTAAAATGAAATGAAATCGACGCCCGGCCAAGGAAACGATACGTATCCAGCGGAACGGATCGGTCGCTCGCACGGGAAACAGACGCGATTGAGCAAACCGTATCCACCCGCTGCCTTCGTTGCGGCGGGGGGCCGAGAAAAGCGGGGCGGCATTGTCAACATTTGTTCTACCCATAGATTCCCGCTCATCCGTTACGGAGTGGATTCGAGTGGATTCGAGACGGCGTGTCGTATGGAAAGGAAGAGGAAAAAAAAGCACACACACACACTCTCCCCGAAACCGAACCGAAAGTCAACCGGGAAGGAAAGCGATCCGAGCGATAAGTCGTCCTGTGATAACCATCTGGTGCAGACTTATCCCGAGAGGCGCACGGAACGGGTGAGCTGTTGAAGCGATCAACGACGGGGAAGGACACATTTTGCCTGACGGAATCAAATCGTGCCAGTACCGTATCGCCTTCGTCGCTGTTGATTTTGGTCCAGTTTTTTTCTTTTCTTCTTTGTCATCGTGATACATGCGAAATCTGCCGGTAGCATGGATGAGGTGAATTTTCAATGCTACACGTGTTTGTTCGGTATTTTGCGTGCTTCTAACCCATTTTCTTCTTTCTACCATGCTCATGTTTTCGTATTTCTTACACACACTCATCTTTGCACACCCATGCACACACAAGCGGTATTTGGGGGTTTTCACGTGGATAACTGGGCGTCTCCATCCGATGTCGGTTCTCGCGCGTGCTTAAGAAAAGGTAAAGACATTCGTCCAGTCCAGTGGTCGAGCGAAAAAAAACACAACGAAACCCCTTAAATAAAACATTCCTCCTGTTACCGTGACATGGTGCGTCTCTTTATTCCATCATAGTTCGGGGAAAACGATACCCGGCCACTAGTTTACTTGTTACGTTTTTACGTTTCGTACAAAGATGCACGGCAGCGCACCAAACCGCAAACGCAATTTGTGGACAAGTGAAAAGGAAGCACGAAGCAATGAGCAATATCACCGTCCGTGCTCAAACCGGAAGCTGTCTAGCTGGCTTTCTTTTCGGTCGCTTTTTGTTTTCAGTGATCTCTTCCTTTTCCGTGCGTTCGATAAGCTGGGAAAGCGTGTAGTTTTTTTTCTGTCTCGCTATCAATTTCCTAAGAATAACAAAAAGTGTGCAGAAAAACACGAAACAACAAGTTGAAAGCGGGAAAAAATAACGACGGTGAATAATTCAGTTCCATTTTCTTGCGGTACCATTTGACTTTCGACTGCAGGCTGGACGGTTGCCGAGGTACGGACACTCGAGTGGGCGCGGTAAGTTTCGAAGAACAACTCGATTGCAATGGTATGAAAATTGATAGCTTTAACTACTCTTCTTTTGCGTCCAGTTTCTTGTTTATTTATTTTCTAATTTTGAGAAACTTCTGTCATAAATAATCAGTCAAATAACAAATGTTTGCAAGTACTATCTTATAAAATCGAAAATAAGTTCTATTAACCTATCCATCGTCACCTCTAGATAGCTAATAATATCTCACCGAACATTGTGCCTATACCTATCAGAATAAAAATAAACTCTCCCATAAATGGATTGCATTAACGATACGTGTTCGTCATTACATCTTCAAACGACATACTCACACAATCCTGCACCATCCGATAGATTCCTTTCAATTACGCGCCTTCCGAAAACAACACAAAACGCCACTAAACAGAAACAGCTAACGTTACCAAAATAGCACTAGACAGTCATTCTCACTCACTCATCCCGAATTCAATTTCGAAAGCAAACCCCTCCCGAGAGCCCATTTATGCATCCAGCGTCAACACCGCAAAGGAGACCGGAATTTATCTCATGTTATGCTCTGTTTTCGTTTCTTTTCTTTTTACATCCCACCACTCGGTTTATGCTTTTTGTCGGCGTTTCGCACGGCAGACGGTAAACGCCTGTCTGTGTGCCTGCCCGCCTAATAAATTGCTAAATAACTTCACCGATCGTTTCGCCTCCATCTCCATCGGTTCAGCTGCAGCCCACGTTCGGTATCGCGGCCGGTGCGTCACGAAATTGATATCATCCACTGCGCCAAAAAAAAACAGGTGGCGTAAAATTGAGCACATCCCCGAAGAAATGTGTGCGCTCCAAGCCGGAACTGAGAAGAATTTAAAGTAAGAAAAAAGCAGAGACACTCTCGCACAATAATCCCTGGCGCAACAGTGCTGATGCTATAAGGACCCGGCAGACTCATCCACTCCTTTGCGGACAGTCTTATGCTGCCAGAAAGATACTGGCGTGAGGGAACACCGAGACCGAGTTAGCATCGTGACACTCGGGGTGCCACACTTCAAAGTGATTTAATTTAACGAGAAACCGAGAGCTCTTGGAGAGAGAGAAGGCGAATAATAAAGCACGAGCAAACCAGCAACTTTGGTGCGCGTGTTTCCCGCTTCCTGCTATTCACCGCCAGATGGCGCACCAGACCGCACCGAACCGAGCGTGTTTTGTGGGGCCGAAACAAAAGAAAAGCAGAAGGAAACGCACAACCTTATCCGTTTTGTCGTACACACCGGAAACTATAACAAGACCCCACCCCGTTCCACAATCCCATCGCCCAACAAACCCCTCCCAACGAACCGAAACCGACGAGAAGCAGCGGACACCTACCATTCTGGTACCCCGTTTTCAAGGGCGCACCGGGAAGATATTGTCGCGTCTTCTTCATTATGCAAATTTATTCACCCTCGGCGAGCGATCGACAAACAGGGGCACGTTTTTTCGCGTCGAGGTGACGTTGGCGATCCGTGGAAAAGTGTTTGTTTCTGGTATGCCTATTATTACAATAAGCCTTCCTTCGGTGGTGCGCCGACTGGTTCACAGCTCCCTGACCGTTTCTGCCGTGCGACGAGAAATCATTTATTATGTTGTCTCTCGCTCTCTCACACACACACTCTACTTCTTATTGATCATATTCTTCCGTCGCCGGCCTAGTTTGCACCGTTTCCGTCATCGGTTCGAGTGGGTCTTCGCTCTGACCTCCGAAGGGTCGCTTAATGTGCCACAATTTGCACAATAATGGGCATGGTATCCTGCGACGGGCTGAGACAGGAATTCTCCAACACCGGGTGCCGGTTCTTTCACTGATTGGTGTAAAAATGACAGTTGGAATATTTTTCAATTCACGCGTCTAAGGTTTAAGGTTTAAGGTGGCGAAAAGTATTTAATTTAATAATTTCAATAAAATCAATCGATCAATTAGTAGCTAGAGAATAGAAATAAAAATAAATATTAAGAAATATATGTAAGAAAATACTAAAAAGAACATCTTTCTTTTATTAATATCACAAAAAATAATACAACATTTAGAGTAAAATTTTTGAGAAATGTCGAATAACAATTGTAAGAATATTCTACAACAAAATTTTAACACTTATTGTAATAAATAGCACACTGAGCGCTTGAATATCTAATTAAAACTATCATATAAACTAAAAATGCTATGAAATAAAGGAAAATAACAGTTAAGTTGCATAAAAATTAAAAAACAAAAAACATTTATGGCAGGAAGAGTGCTATAAATAATAAATAATGACAATACAGAATGATATGAGATGGAAAAAATCCTTAATATGTCATGCAAAACAAATTAACAGATAAATGATAAACTTTTTAACATTTTAAAACCTGTTTCAATACATTAGTTTTCGAAATTCTATGTTATAAAACAAGCGACAGACAGTCTGTATAAACTTGTCTCTATGGTGCATTCATCGAAACATCTTAGGAACGACCGAAAAACGCGTTGTAAAGCTTGTGCAACTCTTCAATTTAAAGCTTTTAAATTATTTGCAACCTTTTTGAAGTGAAACTACTATCCTCTCTCTCTCTCCCTTACTCTCTCTCTCTTTCCCCCTCCCACTACCACTTTCGTTCGAGGGGTTGATGTTGGTTTGACTCGTTGTATTTGTACCCGGTTTCCTTCGCTTTCAAGTGGAACCACCGGCAGGGAAAAAAGGGAACGCTATCAAGAACGAAATGATCAAACCAACGCCAAGCGCGCGTCATAATCTGTGAGCGTAATGAAAAATTTACTTACACTTCCAAGCCCCGTGTACCGGATGGAATCTTGTTTATCCACCCCGTCCGCTAAGTAATGCAGCTCCGAACCATCCAAGCTCGCGTACACGTTCCCACTGGTACAGCCGCCCGAAAACCATGTCATTATTTCTGCTTGCGCGATGCGATGCGCGTCCATTAAAATATAATGAGACAAGTGGAAGTGGTGCGCTGTGCAGTGGATTTCGGCGTCCTTCGGTTTAACGCTGCACCACAATTCCTAGTACGCAGTGTACTTTGATGCTGGACGGATGGACGGATTCACTCAGCGCAAAAGACATCGCCCCCTCTTTTGAGATAAAAAAAAAATCACCGAATGGACACGGTTGTTAATGCAGCAGATTTGGTTTCGCTTCCGACAAGTTTCCATCACGTGTCTTACGCTCGGCTACAAGACTTCTGCCACGACCGCCATTTCCTTTATGCGCGTTTTTTTGCGCTTTCCCTCGATGGTGCTTCATTTATTTTAACTTCTTAACGTTCGTATCCTTATGCGGGTTTCGTCTGCCCGGTTCCGAAAACTTTCCGCACCGAAAGACCCATCCGAACGACCCATCCGAACTGGACCCGGGCAGGGTGTGTGAAAATCTTGACCAAACGAAATTGTTTGCATCCGGTGGTGCATTCAGTGCGCACACTAGTGCCAGCGCCCTTTTCCAAACCAACCAAGTGCACCGCACTGCAGTGTGCAGTGTGAGCTTGCGGTGATTTGAATTAGATGAGTGGCCCCTGACGGAACCATTACCCTACTCCTTGTTCGTGCTAAGCCTTACCACCCTGGGAGGGAAGGATGTTCCCCGGATGTGAAGTGCATCCACTTTGACCAACCCATTGTGAGCTAATTCTTGCCCTCTTGTGCCTTAGCATGTGTACGGTAGGGGGAGACGATGTTTAGCTCCTTCTATCGGTACCGGATCATCGACCGGTGTGTGTCTGTGTGTGTACCAACATTTTACCCTGTACCGGTACCGTGGTTGCACTGAAGAGTGTTAATGCGGATGCGGAAGTGGCACATTTAAAATTCATAGTGTCGCAAAAATTGACACCATTTTAGTGGGTTGTTTAAGTTGGGTGGTTGGCTGAGGTTGAAGAAGATGTGGTAGGCGCTGGCAACAACATAAACTCTTTTTTTCCAAAGATTGTGGGCTCTTTGCTTTCGTACAGTGTGGAACATAAAAGGAAAAACGGTCATTTTATATTATGAATTTTCGTGGAGTCTAGTTAACTAATAAATACAATGTCATTTTTAATCCTGAATTGCAAAAAATTGTTATCTATAGTCATTGGAATCATGGTATTAATTGTTACAAACTATTATAAGAAACGATATTTAAGAATAAAATAATAGAACAAACTGTAAAAATAAACTTCATGTAAAAATATTTAAAAAATGAGGTTCCATTTGTTATAAAATATGTCTCAGTTCCTTAACTAAATACTGGCATTTTTAAGGCTTTTTAGACAAACAATAGATGCCCGGATAATCAATATCTCGCTTCATTCATCCATCATACCTAAACGCCTAATAGCACGCAACACGCATTACATTGTGATATAATAATATTTGTTTGTATTAAAAAAAAACATTTTAGCCCGAATACCGCACAGAGTAAATAAAATACATAGTTAAAGAAAATTTAAACAAACCTAATATAATTGTACCTACTATACTCCTAAACCAAGAGCGCAGCTATAATTCCACACAAACGGGCAATTGGGCACCACCAGAAACGTCATCCATGCTCAAGGAAATCGTCCGGAAGTAGACTGCATGCAGGCAACCATCCGTCAAACCATGCTCCCGGATTAATGATGCTCCCCTTGGCTCCTTTCTTCGTTTCCCATCCCTTCAATCATCCCTTCCACCACTTCACAATCTTCGGTGGTTTGCCCTTCCTCAACGTTGGGTTCCTGCACCAACAAGTGGTATTTACATTAATTGTTGGATAATTAATTTGCATTTAATAGCAGACGAGGGACACTGTGCTTCCCAGTTTGGCAGCACGCGAACGCGAGGTGTCGCTAAGATGCGGCACCATGTGCGCCAGCATTAGGCAACGATCCCTGGATCCCCGGTACCCGGGCCATGATTGATGAAGACACTCCAACCCCGGGAAAGGACTTCACACCCGGAAGCCCCTTAAGGGTTCGCTGTTAAGTTGAAGGAATGGAGAAGCACGTTCAAGTGGGCACTAGGCGTCGCGTTTGTAAGTATGTTTACCAGGGAAGTAGGCTCCTTACCGTCACCGTCGGCTTGTGAAAGACAGCACACGTTAGCACGACTGGTCGAAGGCTTCACGCCAGCCGAAGCATGGTAATTCACTGTGCGTCCTTGGAAGCGACCATCTCCACCTTCTACCCTGCTGTTACTGAGAAGTCTCACAGCACCCTGTTGGCTGGTGCGAATTTGTATGTGGACACGATTTTGCAACACGAAACTACGGGACGGGCCTTCAATGGTGTTGTCCACCGTGGAACGTCTGCACAAGCTGTTTACCCTTTTTTTGTTGTATGTTGTTTGCTCCTTTCGGCTCGCTGCTCTTTGTTCGCCGGTCTTGGGGCATACGTTTGATGAGTGAAGAAGCTTCCCTTTTGGCACCGCTTTCTGGGTTCTCTCTTTCGCGACACTATTGTGCTGGCTATTCTCTGTTTGTGCATTTCTTCAAATGAACCTACACACGAATGCTTCTCGCTTCACGTTACTTTTGATTGCAGTAAGCGGGGGGGATTTCTTTTCTCGTACTTATGAACCATTTAATCAACCTAAACCGGCAGCAAGCTTTATGGTAACTGGTAACACAAGCCACTGTCTTTTAATTGCTTACTTTTTGCAGCACATGCAGACACATCAAGCCGCGATGTCAGTAAATCGTTTGAACTAATGCATCGAAGTTGAGAGAACAGCAGCCTCGGAAATTGTTTGCTTTTTTTGCAAAACTTGCTTCAAACCGTAAATAAATAAACCACTATCAACATCCATACAAGGGTGCGCCCGAAGTTATGCAATGCACCCGTCAAATTTATCCTATTATGCTGCTGAATCATTTCTTTTGTGTGCGCATTTAAGCTGGGCACAAAAGTAATGCATTTAATTGCTTCTCAAATACAACAACTTCAAACACGTGGCCCCGTTCGTGGCTGCCCCGTTTCTCCGGGCAAACGTTACACGAAAATCGTATTTACTGTTGTATTCAATTACCACATGTAGGAAAAACATGTAATTAAACACAATAAACGCTGTAAAATGAATGTTTGTTATTGCATGCTTTAATCACAGGTTCAACAATTATTGCAGCCCACCCTCCCCAGTTCAAAACCAAACAAAAAAATTAAAAGGTTCATCCATCCAGTTCGACGGTAACACAAACCCAAAAGCAGAGAAGAAAATGAAAACAAGCCTACAATACACATTTCGATTCGTAAATAAATCTTCACTTAATTCCCAGCACGGTGCGACTGATTTTTAATGCCCGACCAACCCCGACTATCTCCTATCTCCCACCATCGCCTCAAACAATGCTCACCGAGACGACGTACCGAATTGAAACCATTCATTATTGATTATTATCGGATTGTTGGGTTGTTTGTTTGCTGTTTTTTTTGAAATTTTAATATTTGCATTCCTGTCCATTCCCGTGTGTTTATTTTATTTTCGTTTTTTTCCTCACGTCATCCACACGCTTACACTGCGACATAATCTCACTCAGTGGCCAGAGCAAATGTGCGGTCTAAACGTTGGAATAGGAGGTATGATAACGTGGCAGCTTTCAGTTGATGATGCATACAAGAGTAGGGAATGTTTAAAAATATATATAAATGCAAAGCTTAATGCTTTACCATCCGTCACAATGGTAGACAGTTTTTCGCTGTAAATTCAAATCAACAACCATGCGAAAAAAAATACCATTCTACATAAAAAAAAACAACTCAATTACTGTTAGAAATGTACCGCCGCATTACATTAAGTATTGTAAAATAAATTCTACGTAAAACAATATTTCCTTTTAGCTTTAGTTATCATCATATTTGAATTAAATATTTAAACAATATTTTCACTATCGTATAATTTCACAATGAAGCTTATACAAGACTAAATACTAGTTAAAGACCCATTCGTAGTATACCGATACTGAATTTCACTGTATTAATACGAGGGCTGACACTAAAGTAACGTCTCCAACGCTGCAACTTCGCCGGATCACGCGCTAGGCGAAATCTGGCAACACCGCCGTGTTCCTTGGTTCCCCCACTACCACTTTGCTGCTGGGTGAGGCTTCCCTGACCGCTCAGTCTTGGCTGAGCAGCCGTCAACGATGGAGGTACCCCTCGCGTCAGCGTCCAAGTGCGAATTGCGTTCTGCGAAAAGGTGACACCTATTGAAATCCATCGTCAACTAGTTGAAGTTTACGGGGAAAAAAGTATGGACATCAAAAACGTGCGTAAGTGGAGCCGCGAGTTCAATTCCGGGCGCACTAATGTTCACGACGAGGAGAGAAGTGGCCGACCGTCGGTCTCGGATGCGATTGTTCAAGCAGTGGAGGCAGAAATGCTCAAAAACCGCCGTGCGACAATTAGGGACTTGGAAGAGAAGCTTGGAGGAGTGTGTAGCAGCGAAACAATCCGTCATATCCTTGTGAACAACTTGCAGTATCACAAAATTTCTGCCCGATGGGTGCCGAGGTTCAGAAAGAGGTCAACACCTGGCTGCGTGAGGCGGATGGAGAGTGGTATTCTGCCGGCATAGACAAGTTCATCGTGCGGATGCGCAAGGTGTTGGAAAAAAATGGCGATTATGTAGAAAAGTAGCCAAGACCTTGGCCTTTTCAACGGTGTATCGCTTTTCGTAAATAAATGTCATTTTCTATGAAAAAACAAAATGGAGACCTTACTTTATTGTCAGCCCTCGTAGATTCCTTTATATCTTTGTGGTTTTAGGAATTATTTTGGGTAGGTATTAAATGTCACAATCAAACCATTAGTAACGAGACAGATAGCGAATTACTCGATAAACTGAAAAGCTTTTCTCAATTTAACAGTATCAGTTATCAATGGTTGCGCCTCTTTCTCAATATGCTTTCGTTTAATGATTCATTGCAAAGCAAACAGGAGAGCAATACTTCACAAAACAAATTGCTTTAAAATTCATTCAGTTGTACATTCGTAAGCAGCATACTGCACTGCACCGAACGCCCGATTCCGATTGCTTTAGTCGGCAAAATATGTTGACGATTTCCGTGCGTGTCATGGTGCGTTTCATTTGCCTGCTCTGTGTTCCTTCTGCTGCTCTGTCATGTGTTTTTTTTTTTTGCGTTAAACGCACCCACCAACTATGGGAAGGAACAGTTGTTTATTATTTTATCTCGCTCAGCACGCGACTGTCCCCAAAACCCCAAACCCGACAGCAGCGCGAATGCACCGCGAATCGATCCCATTATCGCACACACTTTTACACAATAAATAAATGGCAATGTGTAAATTGCTCATTTAATTAATTCTTCGGTCGGCGGGTCGGTCCCGCCGGTTCGCGTCTGGCTGCATTTCCGCCAGATGGCAATGCGGGCACATTATTCGCGCAATCGAGCGAAACTTTTCCCCAAAGCTGACAGGGCTTGGGCACACCTTTCCACGGCGCCCGCCATCAAGCGGTTTCAAATGGTTGCAAAATTATTGTCCACTCAAACCGGAGCATTCCACAAGCTTCTTTGGGGAAAGAATGAATGGAGAGAGAGGTGTCCCCAGCAATAGATTAGAGCGTCAACTATTGGACTGGTCAGCATTTAAAAGCACCGCTCTGGAGGTGCTCATTATGCTACGCTTCCGTTCGTCCATGTTTCGGCGGTGGCATAAAGCGGTCGTCTAATTGTTGTACAGCCATTTCCAGCAAATTGCCACCATTGACTCTTAACGCTAGACGAAGCAATTAATGCTCAATCGGCGAAACCCTTTTCCTACAGATTTTGTGTGCTAAAAATGGATGGGTTTTTATTTTCGTTGCAAACCGGCGATAAAAGGCACCCGTATCCGGGACCGTTGTACCGAGCGGCGATCCGATGAGTACGGAGCTTTTCGCCAATCAAACAGATTCTCGTATCCAGCGTCCGGCTGTACCAGCATGCAAATATTGGCCCATGTCGGCGATATTGAACTAGGCTCGATTGGAGATTCGCGCATTGGTTCGCCCCCGGAGGTCAATGGCAACTGAATCAATACGAGCGTTATTCAATCTAGCGCGTGAACCGTTGCGCCGGGACAAAGCGGAAGCTTTTATTTAGTTACTGCAAACAGTGCAGCTAGTGCAACCCGATGAATTTACTGTACTCGGGTATGGTGTGTATTTAAATGGTTAGATTTCGGTTGCATCAAGTTCAATTAATCTCTTTACAGTGCTGTTAACATCATACGGTCCTGAAGCTGGCGCTCGTGGTGGCAATCACTGACGATTAAGTTACGATTAAGTGTATGCAAATGGCATGGATTTGAATGGTATGGCTTGTGTTTTGCATACTTTAAGGCACTTTTTTCAGAAATAAAGTACATGGTCGAAATCATTATAATTGAGCAGAAGCGACAAATATAGCATAGATTTCGAGGAACGAGATAGTTACTATTGATGTCAAATTGCATACTTTTAGGCTTGCAAGCACTCGTTCAGCAAACTAGGGGAAAGTAGTTATTACTGCGAATTCTACGTTATTCTTCATTAATGAAATGGAAATCAAATATCTCGGTAATTCTTCTCAGTATTTCTAGTACCTTCCGTTTTCGAGACTATGGATTTCGATGCTATAAATTACCTTCAAACATCCTTCTCCAGAAGTCACTGTCTCTATCGCTCCACAAATTTTTACATTTTCTAAATATTTCAACGCATTTTGCTGGAAACTCAAAATAAACCGTAAACCATCGCAACAGGCAGCCTACCTGTTGTGCTTAAAAATGAATCATCCCGAGCCATTACAAAGTGCTCGCCGGTTCCCGAATAATGTCATTGTAATTTCAAACGAATCATCACCGTTCTGCCCGTACGACCACCCGAACTCTACCCAAACCTCTACCCGTTTTTAGTGGAGTGCGTTCCAGCGATCTAATCCAGTGACATGAACCCATGCGCTCGTTCGTTTAATTATAGCTTCGGGCACGAAAATTGCTTCCGACATTATTCTGCTTACGATTGGCCGGGGCTAGGAGACTGGATGGCGCATCGAGGCAGAACGCACCTGGAACGCGGTATCCGGCTCGGGGAATCCTGAATCCCCTCGATAAAACAGGCAAAGTTGCTTTGCCAGAGTCAGTCAGACGACGGGCAATTGTGCCTGTCCCAGGGGATACGTAAATGACTGCTAATAGCTCCAGCAGGATACGTGGACCATGGGCGCTCGCAATGGTCGTGGCACAACCACGGCACAAGGGTCTGCCGGACAGCTGGGTTCACTGGGCGAACGCGAATTCTGGCCCCGGAGATAACGAACGCTCCAACATCCACCAAGCGGAACACAAGCACTGCGAGCATGCGAATCGAGGGGCTTGTCTAACCGATGTTGATTAGTTGCACGAAATACTCTCGCACTAATTGATACTTACGCGGGCCACTGAGCGGTACCGTGAGTGGGCGGAACCGAACACTTCTTATCCCGCATCGGATGAAGGGTGGATTACGCGCGTAAGTTATAGCCGTGGACTCGTCCCGAAAACCGAGCTCACCTCGACCAGGGGTGATAAAAATGCTGACCCTCGCCGGCACCGCGGACTGCATTCATTGACTTTGGAAGTTAATTTTCGGTCCGATCAAGGTGCCGGTAGCCTGGCCGGGGTTTTCGTTCCGTACAGCTAATAAGGGATGGCCGGGAGTCGCATGCTGTCTTACGGGGTTTTAAAATACAAATTCATTTACGCTGCACGCTTGAAGGGAGCACGAGTGTGCTTTATTTGCTCCCGGGGAGACTGGGTGACTGAGTTCATAAATTTTCTATTTTGACAGGTCATGCGATTTACCCTAAATGGACTATTATTAAAGCTGCAAGTGGTTTCAAACAAGTGCTGGTTGAAATAAATCTTTAGAGCAAACTTAACAACCACCCATTTCCTTCCGTTACAAATGGGCAATCGTCGTGAGCCGTTTAAGGATTTCGTTTTTTCTTAATTTAAATTACTACCTCTTTATTGTTTGGGGCGGTTAATTTTAATTTGTTTTTTGATTGCCTCGTCAGTACATACATATTTAATTTTAAAATTTAATATTCAACACAATTCATTGTACAATTTCGTTTCAAATATACTAGAAATAGAACGAACTTTGAGATGGTATGCTTATTAAGATTTAACAAGCAGAAACAGTGTAATGTCAAAATTTGAAGAAAAACATTTTAAATTAAAATAATGTTGTCTTGTTTTATAATTTTGTTTTGTTTAATTCGTTTCTTCAAACAAGTTACGGAATCTGTTTAATTTCGTTCGTAAAACCACACAGATCAAACGGACTTCAACTATTGCTTCATAGATGGCGCTGCTCCTTCACCTTAACAAACGACATTGCATACAAACTTGAGTGCCGTTAACAGCACTATGGGAAATGCTCACACGAACGACACCTTTATTTATAAACATTTTATTGTGTTATTTTACACGTAGAAGAATAATATGCTTCGAGATGTACTTGACTCTGTACAGTAGAAAGAATATTGAAAAAAATTACTACCTTAACAAGCTCTGTAACAGATACGATGACTACAATATTGTGTAATGAATCAGGCACGTCAGGCTCCAGTGGACAAGTTATATCACTAGAATGATAACCAACCAGTAACCAGCATTTAAAAAGAATACTGACGATGATGTGGTTTAAATGTCCGATAGGTTGCTTAGAAATCAACGTCAGAATTAATGGTCAGCGATTCAGAGGACTCTCATTAAAGGTATGGTAACGTCAAAAAGTAACGTATTTCTGCTTTGTAACCTACTCCTCTGCTCATGGTGAGAATATTTTTTTTTTTTTACTAAGCATGCCTGACTTAATTTCTTAATATACCAATAATGATTCTATTTCCATCTTGTTTTCCATACAAAAGGTCAACTGTTGAACTTGTTCTTGATAAAAACAAAACAAAGCACAACTAAATGCGAAGGAATGCACAGGAACACGTGTGACCCAGATTCATAAGTGGCCATGGTAACATGTTTTTATTTTGTTATCCTTTATAACCCTACCTGTTGATATTTATTGTCTATCAACAGATTCCTACCAAAACAAACCTTGCAACAGGTTCCTGTTGCTGAACTCCCAATGCAACTAACCACCTGTTGCACATCCGGCACGTGTTCTCCAGCCCGTCGGTTACCGTTGGAGATGATTGCTTCGGCAACTGACACTTTGCTACATTTTCGTTTACCGGTAGTAAACAATTTGAGCCATTTTTCATTCTTAGCAGGCTGCAGCCAATTGTGGAGACTGTTGTAAAGAAGCTATTTTTTAAACGATTTTCATTAAAGATTTGAGCAAAACTATGAGAAGAACAAAGAAACCTAAACCTAAACTCAAGCGCCATATCGAAGATGTCCCATTTTACAAATTTAGTCATGGAAAGGATGAGCTTCCCCTAGATCCTGCACGTACCTTCATAGAGGAACAAATCGGTAAGCCAACAGCAACAAAAGCGCGTATTTAACAATTATTTAAACTGTTGGTACACATTCTAGGGAAAATTCACTCCACTAAATCGAGTTGCTTCACCAAGGACTACAGTCTTCATCGTGCTCCGCGCGGTGACGGAACACTGGACCCCGAACTACTGCCATCCGAAAGTAACACAACGTTCCCTCTCCCAAATCCCAGCCCACGTCCCTCGACATCAAAGATTTACTGCCGCGGTGAACCTGCCCGAGACGTTCGTGGTCCACCGGCAACGAAAGACAAAGATGCCACCGATCGAATGATTGACGTATTTAAGCGTTTCCGGTTGAAAATATTTCACGACTTAGCGCTCACCAAACCAGTACTTAGAGGCAACGAGTTCTTCCGTCGTTATGGCCGCAATGATGAAGATAGTCGACGGAAGTTACCCTCGCTGTGGAGAAAGAAGCGCCCGCAAAAGTTTCAGTTCGACGAGTTCGCATATCGTACGCCAGAAGAAAATGAGGAAGCAATGCGCCGCATTCAAAAGCATCTGGATAAGATGATTGCAAAGAGTATACGGGAGGCGGAAAAGCGACGCGGCGAAAAAGAAGAGCAAGAGCGAAGGCCTCAGTTTGTACGTTAGCTTACATGTAGACCCTTATGTCAGGACACTTATACTATGCTCTTTTCTTCCTACAGTGCACATCCAAGAGCAAGAATGTTTATCAAGTAAAGGTGAAAAAGAAACGACTTACTAATGAGCAGTACATCAAGAAACTCAAACAATCGGAAAGCATGTAAGTACTTGAGCTGGTGATACTTATTTTTAGTCACTGATGTCATCTGTTTATCTACTATTAGGAAACTGAAATATCTTCAAGCCTTACTGCCCGTCCATCCGGATGATCAAAAACACAAGATATTATTGCGATACGAGCTGAATTTCCGCCAAGCAATGTATTTCTTCGACGACACTATGAAGCAGCGTACACTGAACGTTCTAGATCAGCTAGATGTGAGGAAAATCGACCACTATCCTTCGCACTTGATCAAAAAGATCCTTCCCCGGGTAGATCAACGGCTTAACCATCTCAAGCAAGCGTACAAGTTCATCCTAGAAGAGGAACAGATGTGGTCGAACGTGTATCCCGAGGTGATACTGATGGATTATCTCTTCGATACGGATCATGGTGTTCCCCGAGATCAGGCCGTTTTCTTCATCATTCTACTGATGGACCTGCAGGAAGACTATCGGTACTACGTTAAGCGTGCCTTTCTACGATACATACTACGCTCGGAAACGGAACGATCCCGTCTTCAGCTTGCAATTGAACCACCCGAATTTCCCATCGCCACTATGGTCGCTCCAGTTCCGTGGAAGTGCTCCATACAGATAGCAAAGAACCGGCTGGAGGAAGTACTCATGATTAATCATCCTGTGCTGCAAGCGATCAACATGCTATGGCATAAGCTGTACAGCAATTTGTTGGTGGTTGATTCTGTTAAATTTTACAGCACCGATATCCCGATGCATGCCGATAAGATAACTGAGATGATACACAACAGCTGTCGAATAACGAGAGACGTAAGACATAACTGCTTATATCACCAACAATCTTTTACTTCAATGCATATCATTATCTTCCAGATATTAATCAACGATTGGATGCCACGGGTAGCAGATCTCGTTGATGTGATGCGCAAATACTGGAAAGATCTGGTACCACGCAATTCCAGCCACGGTGGACGTGGTACGATCTTTTTCAACTGCATCCACGCGCTCACCTCCTACCATCTGCAGGAACTCATCAAGAAGAGTCTGGATCATCTGGTCGAAGCGTTGGAAGTGTACCGAGATGGTGATATTGCTGGAGAGGAACCGAAAGTGAGAAAGAAACCCTTCATGACTCTCACCGTCTCAGTGGTTGGACAACACCACACGGATATCGAGAAAACTACGGAGAAAAGTGATCTCTCGCTGTACCAGGTGGATGACGATGATCCTGACATACTAGCCTCAGAATCGGATGACTTTGTGCTGACCAACAGTGACGAAAGAAGAACGTCCTTCATCGTGGAGAGCAGTGGCAAGATTATCATCTACCCGTACATGGAAGAACTGCCCGATCTGTTCAAAAGCTACTTCGTCAAGATACTGAAAGTGGGCTACAAGATCCCAAGGCTCGAATATTATCTCACCCAGGATGAAAAGCAGCTCGGCTATCTGCATTTCATTCGCACCGACAACGACGATATGCAGAAGTTGTACGAGCGTGTGAAGAAGATCGTCATCGCCAACCAGACCGGTCCGACCGTATACTTGTATCCGATGTACGAGTACTACTTCCCGGTGCTGGCAAACAAAATGAAGCTCATAACGGAGGGCATTTTCTCACAACTGGAACTTCCACCTTTAGACATTTTCAAAGAGCTGGTCCAAAAATTCACCGACCTCTTGAATGGGATCTACTACCTGCGTGACTTTATACCGCTTAACCTTTTCATGCTCGATAACAGCAGATTGAACAAAGTGCTAGAAAAGCTGGTGAACGATCTCAAGAACTTTGTCATCAACTATTTCATCACGCTCAATCAGGTTGATAATAGGAGGTGAGTGTCGTCGAATAAGGATCCTTTTTAGCTATAGCTAAGATTAATGGCTATTTTTATGTTTGTAGAATTTGTGACGAATTTGAGGACATGTCACTGCACGCTGGCGAGAGACCCAAAGAAACGCCTGAAGTCGTTGCGCTACAGAACTATCTTACCCAATGCCGGGAAGAACGCATGTATCAACTAACGAGCGAAATCAAGCAGGTCGCTCAGCGAGTTATTTTCCTTCTGACTCATGCAATTCTTGACCGTATGTAACTCTTTTCCTCAATCCAAATGTATTTTCTCAGCACAATTTTTGTTCATCTCTCTTTGTCTATGTCAGAGGAAGACATCAATCTCAACTCCCGTCTGTTCCTGTGGCCGAAAGAACTAGAAAAAGTGCTCGATCTGAGCGGTGCCCGATTATCAGTGGTTCGTGAAAACCTTGAAACGTCCTTACGTGAACGGCGTGTCAAATTTGAGCAATATTTAATGACGGAGAAGAAAAAGATGGATCACTTTCGTACGAGAGAAATACGCGAAATGCTCTCGCTGGATGATCTGCGCGATAAAGTGGATACGGTGGATGGGTTGATGAAGATTTTAGAAGTATTTATCACAATGCAATTTTTCCCCGATGAAACAACTCACATTTGGGCTATATTTTTTAGGACTGTAGCAGAGAAGCGAAGGAGATCAACACTAACGAGAATTTACTGCAGATCGATCTTTCCTTCTTCCCATCGCTCAACGAGATGATCGAAAAGATGGGACCGGTCGAGAAGCTGTGGCATACGGCATACAAGTTTGACACCTGTCACGAGGTATGGTACTTCGGTCCCTTCAAAGATCTAGACGCAGACATCATACGGAACGCGGTAGAGGAGATGTATCAAGCCATCTCGGTGCTGCTGAAGGAACTCACCGGTAGCCCACAGGCGAAGCGTGTAGCCGAGCAGATACGCATGAAGGTGGAAAAGTTTAAGGTGTACCTACCCATACTGGAGTCCGTCTGTCGTCAGGGGCTGTGCGATCGCCATTGGAAGCAGATCTCGGAAGAACTGGGCCAAGAAGTGAACCCCGCCGTGCACAATTCGCTCAGCCAGATGGTGGAGATCGATATCGTCAAAATACAGGAGCGTCTCGAAGAGATCTCCAACGCGGCCGGCAAAGAGTACGAGCTGAACATTCAGCTCGTAAACATGCAGGAAGAGTGGACCGACGTGTTATTCGTTTGCGTACCGTACCGGGACAGCGATATGTACATCCTATCCTCCGTCGACGAGATACAAACTCAATCAGGTTGATAATAGGAGGTGAGTGTCGTCGAATAAGGATCCTTTTTAGCTATAGCTAAGATTAATGGCTATTTTTATGTTTGTAGAATTTGTGACGAATTTGAGGACATGTCACTGCACGCTGGCGAGAGACCCAAAGAAACGCCTGAAGTCGTTGCGCTACAGAACTATCTTACCCAATGCCGGGAAGAACGAAGGTATCAACTAACGAGCGAAATCAAGCAGGTCGCTCAGCGAGTTATTTTCCTTCTGACTCATGCAATTCTTGACCGTATGTAACTCTTTTCCTCAATCCAAATGTATTTTCTCAGCACAATTTTTGTTCATCTCTCTTTGTCTATGTCAGAGGAAGACATCAATCTCAACTCCCGTCTGTTCCTGTGGCCGAAAGAACTAGAAAAAGTGCTCGATCTGAGCGGTGCCCGATTATCAGTGGTTCGTGAAAACCTTGAAACGTCCTTACGTGAACGGCGTGTCAAATTTGAGCAATATTTAATGACGGAGAAGAAAAAGATGGATCACTTTCGTACGAGAGAAATACGCGAAATGCTCTCGCTGGATGATCTGCGCGATAAAGTGGATACGGTGGATGGGTTGATGAAGATTTTAGAAGTATTTATCACAATGCAATTTTTCCCCGATGAAACAACTCACATTTGGGCTATATTTTTTAGGACTGTAGCAGAGAAGCGAAGGAGATCAACACTAACGAGAATTTACTGCAGATCGATCTTTCCTTCTTCCCATCGCTCAATTCCCATCGCCACTATGGTCGCTCCAGTTCCGTGGAAGTGCTCCATACAGATAGCAAAGAACCGGCTGGAGGAAGTACTCATGATTAATCATCCTGTGCTGCAAGCGATCAACATGCTATGGCATAAGCTGTACAGCAATTTGTTGGTGGTTGATTCTGTTAAATTTTACAGCACCGATATCCCGATGCATGCCGATAAGATAACTGAGATGATACACAACAGCTGTCGAATAACGAGAGACGTAAGACATAACTGCTTATATCACCAACAATCTTTTACTTCAATGCATATCATTATCTTCCAGATATTAATCAACGATTGGATGCCACGGGTAGCAGATCTCGTGGATGTGATGCGTAAATACTGGAAAGATCTGGTACCACGCAATTCCAGCCACGGTGGACGTGGTACGATCTTTTTCAACTGCATCCACGCGCTCACCTCCTACCATCTGCAGGAACTCATCAAGAAGAGTCTGGATCATCTGGTCGAGGCGTTGGAAGTGTACCGAGATGGTGATATTGCTGGAGAGGAACCGAAAGTGAGAAAGAAACCCTTCATGACTCTCACCGTCTCAGTGGTTGGACAACACCACACGGATATCGAGAAAACTACGGAGAAAAGTGATCTCTCGCTGTACCAGGTGGATGACGATGATCCTGACATACTAGCCTCAGAATCGGATGACTTTGTGCTGACCAACAGTGACGAAAGAAGAACGTCCTTCATCGTGGAGAGCAGTGGCAAGATTATCATCTACCCGTACATGGAAGAACTGCCCGATCTGTTCAAAAGCTACTTCGTCAAGATACTGAAAGTGGGCTACAAGATCCCAAGGCTCGAATATTATCTCACCCAGGATGAAAAGCAGCTCGGCTATCTGCATTTCATTCGCACCGACAACGACGATATGCAGAAGTTGTACGAGCGTGTGAAGAAGATCGTCATCGCCAACCAGACCGGTCCGACCGTATACTTGTATCCGATGTACGAGTACTACTTCCCGGTGCTGGCAAACAAAATGAAGCTCATAACGGAGGGCATTTTCTCACAACTGGAACTTCCACCTTTAGACATTTTCAAAGAGCTGGTCCAAAAATTCACCGACCTCTTGAATGGGATCTACTACCTGCGTGACTTTATACCGCTTAACCTTTTCATGCTCGATAACAGCAGATTGAACAAAGTGCTAGAAAAGCTGGTGAACGATCTCAAGAACTTTGTCATCAACTATTTCATCACGCTCAATCAGGTTGATAATAGGAGGTGAGTGTCGTCGAATAAGGATCCTTTTTAGCTATAGCTAAGATTAATGGCTATTTTTATGTTTGTAGAATTTGTGACGAATTTGAGGACATGTCACTGCACGCTGGCGAGAGACCCAAAGAAACGCCTGAAGTCGTTGCGCTACAGAACTATCTTACCCAATGCCGGGAAGAACGCATGTATCAACTAACGAGCGAAATCAAGCAGGTCGCTCAGCGAGTTATTTTCCTTCTGACTCATGCAATTCTTGACCGTATGTAACTCTTTTCCTCAACCCAAATGTATTTTCTCAGCACAATTTTTGTTCATCTCTCTTTGTCTATGTCAGAGGAAGACATCAATCTCAACTCCCGTCTGTTCCTGTGGCCGAAAGAACTAGAAAAAGTGCTCGATCTGAGCGGTGCCCGATTATCAGTGGTTCGTGAAAACCTTGAAACGTCCTTACGTGAACGGCGTGTCAAATTTGAGCAATATTTAATGACGGAGAAGAAAAAGATGGATCATTTTCGTACGAGAGAAATACGCGAAATGCTCTCGCTGGATGATCTGCGCGATAAAGTGGATACGGTGGATGGGTTGATGAAGATTTTAGAAGTATTTATCACAATGCAATTTTTCCCCGATGAAACAACTCACATTTGGGCTATATTTTTTAGGACTGTAGCAGAGAAGCGAAGGAGATCAACACTAACGAGAATTTACTGCAGATCGATCTTTCCTTCTTCCCATCGCTCAACGAGATGATCGAAAAGATGGGACCGGTCGAGAAGCTGTGGCATACGGCATACAAGTTTGACACCTGTCACGAGGTATGGTACTTCGGTCCCTTCAAAGATCTCGACGCAGACATCATACGGAACGCGGTCGAGGAGATGTATCAAGCCATCTCGGTGCTGCTGAAGGAACTCACCGGTAGCCCACAGGCGAAGCGTGTAGCCGAGCAGATACGCATGAAGGTGGAAAAGTTTAAGGTGTACCTACCCATACTGGAGTCCGTCTGTCGTCAGGGGCTGTGCGATCGCCATTGGAAGCAGATCTCGGAAGAACTGGGCCAAGAAGTGAACCCCGCCGTGCACAATTCGCTCAGCCAGATGGTGGAGATCGATATCGTCAAAATACAGGAGCGTCTCGAAGAGATCTCCAACGCGGCCGGCAAAGAGTACGAGCTGAACATTCAGCTCGTAAACATGCAGGAAGAGTGGACCGACGTGTTATTCGTTTGCATACCGTACCGGGACAGTGATATGTACATCCTATCCTCCGTCGACGAGATACAAACCCTGCTGGACGATCACATTCTGAAGGCACAGGCGATGCGAGGATCGCCGTATATCGCTGCGCTCGGCACGAAAGCAAACAACTGGGAGGACAAACTCATTTCCATGCAGGACATTATCGATACCTGGCTGCAGGTGCAGGCGACCTGGATGTATCTCGAGCCCATTTTCAGCTCCGAGGACATCCTGCGTCAGATGCCAACCGAGGGCCGTCACTTTAAGGCTGTCGATCGTGTATTCCGCAAGATCATGAAACACACCACGGCCGATGCACACGTCATCCAGGCGACAGACTATCCAGAGCTGCTGACTACTCTCCGGAAGGCGTACACCGATCTAGAGGAGATCCAGAAGGGTCTCAATATGTATTTGGAAAAGAAGCGTCTCTTCTTTGCCCGCTTCTTCTTCCTGTCGAACGACGAACTGTTGGAAATTTTGTCCGAAACAAAGGATCCGCTACGTGTGCAGCCACATCTGAAGAAATGCTTCGAAGGCATCCACTCACTGCAGTTTGATCAGCAGATGGAAATTGTTGCCATCACTTCTGCTGAACAGGAAGTGATTCCGTGCGTTCGGAAGGTCAATCCCAATCTTGCCAATGTAAGTAAAGGAGTTGTATGGTGTGTTCCGTTTTTCCCTAATCACGTGTGGGTTACATTTTTTTCGTTAGGGTTTGGTTGAAAAATGGCTAAAAGAGGTCGAGACAGTAATGTTGGAAAGTGTCAAGGAACAGATATGGCAGTCGTACGAGCGCTACCCGAACGATCCACGCAAAGTGTGGGTGTTGAACTGGCCTGGTCAGGCTGTGCAAGTTGTATCGTGTCTGAAATGGACTGAGGAGGCTGAAGAAGCAATTCAGCAAGGACAGCTTCCTCAGTTCGGAAAAACCTGCAGCAATCAGATAGCAGAGTTGGTGGATCTTGTGCGAGGAAACCTTAGCACTGGAGCAACGATCACCATCGAGGCTCTGATTGTTGTCGACGTGCACGCACGGGATATTGTCAAGTTGCTAGTGGAAAAACAGATCAGTGATATTGGTGATTTCAACTGGTTCTCACAGCTTCGATACTACTGGCGTATAGACGACGATGACAAGCAAAGTTATGTCGGTGTTAGTATGGTCACCACAGACCTTAAGTACGGAATGGAGTATCTCGGTAACACGGGCCGTCTCGTTACGACACCACTCACCGATCGATGCTTCCGCACGCTAATGGGTGCCTTTAAGCTGAACCTGGGTGGAGCTCCTGAAGGACCGGCCGGTACCGGAAAGACAGAAACCTGTAAAGATCTTGCGAAAGCAGTCGCAAAGAAGTGCGTCGTTTTCAACTGCTCCGATGGGTTGGATTACAAAGCGCTGGGTAAATTCTTCAAAGGTCTCGCCCAGTCCGGTTCGTGGGCATGCTTCGACGAGTTCAACCGTATCGAGCTAGAGGTGCTCTCAGTCGTAGCTCAACAGATTCTCACCATACAACACGCCATCGCACAGAAGATTGCCAAATTTACGTTTGAAGACACGCACCTGAAGCTTGACCCTACGTGCAATATTTTCATCACGATGAATCCTGGCTATGCGGGACGTACGGAGCTGCCAGATAATCTGAAAGTTTTATTCCGTACGGTAGCTATGATGGTTCCCGATTATGCCATGATCGGTGAGATTACGCTCTACTCCAACGGGTTTGATAACGCTCGTGTATTGGCGCAGAAAATCGTACACACGTACAAACTCTGCTCGGAGCAGTTGTCCTCGCAGTTCCACTACGACTATGGTATGCGAGCTGTCAAGTCCGTGCTAATGGCAGCTGGTTCATTGCGGCGTACCCAGCCACACCTGGCGGAGGATCAAATTGTGCTGCGTGCTATTATTGATGTGAACCTACCGAAGTTTCTGCAGCAGGACATACCTCTGTTCGAAGGCATCTACAAGGATCTGTTTCCTGGCGTTAATCTGCCTCCGGTATGTAGTTTCTTTCATTATTCTTTCCTGTCGGTCATATGGCCTAAACACTTACCATTTGCAGCCTGCTCGAGACGATATTGTGCGCATATTGCTTGTGAAGTTGGTTAAAAGGAAGCTACAGCCTACGGCCTGGTACATTGATAAGATCATGCAGATCTACGAGATGATGCTCGTCCGGCACGGTTTAATGATAGTTGGCGATTCGATGGGGGGTAAAACGACCGCCTATCAAGTGTTGGCCGAAACGCTTCGTGAGCTACGAATCGAAAAGGGGCCAAAGTGTGAGGAGCAAGGTGTACAGTACCGCATCATAAATCCAAAGTCCATTTCGATGGGTCAATTGTACGGAAGCTTCGATCCTGCTTCTCATGAATGGTCAGACGGGGTACTAGCGAACACCTTCCGAGAGATGGTAAACACAACGAGCCCAGAACGACAGTGGATTTTATTTGACGGACCGGTTGATGCGGTATGGATCGAGAATCTGAACACGGTGCTCGATGACAACAAGAAGCTCTGTTTGATGTCTGGTGAAATTATTCAGATGACAAAGCTTATGAATCTCGTGTTCGAACCAGTTGACCTGGAGCAAGCCTCTCCTGCCACTGTATCCAGGTAAGTACAGTAAACACTCTTGGTAAACATTGTGTTAGAAAAAAACGATACCAAGCGGAATTCTTGCAATACGGTACTTTATTCGTTGTAGATTTGCCGTAGACCAAAAAATTGTCCGCTAAGTGTTGTTTGCTCGCTGGTTCGTTTTCTACTGGTCTCTCTAAGGCAGGCGCATCCTGACCCTTTTCTCTCTTTTTCTCTCTCATACTCTACTCCTTCCCTCTCTCTCCAACCACTCTCTGACAGGTGGTTGGGAACCCTACAAAAGTTTCCAACACATTGGTTGTATAAAGATGAAGTTGACTCGTCTTTCGTTCATTTCTAGATGCGGTATGATTTATATGGAACCACATCAGCTCGGTTGGATAGCACTACACAAGTCGTTCCTGCTAGTGCTAGAAGAGAAAGGAGTGTCGGAGATTAGCATCGGCGTCTTCGAACAGCTTGTGGAGTGGTTGATTCCTCCAGCCCTTAAATTTCTGAAGATGGTTAAAACCGTCCTACCAATATCCGAGATGCAATGCTATTCGGTACTGCAGATTTACTATTGCTTGATACAAACAATCTAGAAACAAGTCTACTTATACTATTTTCCTACCGTTCCAGATGTTTTCCAAGTTCTTCTATATATTTTGCACACGCATTCCCAACTACACACAAATACAGTTCCAGCAGACTTTCCTTTTCTGTTACGCTTGGGGTTATTTCTCGTCTGTCACAAACGAGGGACGCAAAATGATAGATCCTTTGCTGCGGAAGATACTGTACGGCGGCAATGAAGATCATCCGAAGCCGAAACACTTCTCCCTGAACCGTGGCCAGATGTACCCAGAAAAGATGAACTTCATGGACTATCGGTTCGATGAACACGAAAATTGGTGGCCATGGCAAACTACCGAAGAGCTCGTACTCCCAGAATCATGCATCGTATCCGAGCTGATGATTCCTACCAAAGAAACTGGATATATTTTGTACTGGACGAATTTATGCGTTCGCCATGGTATTCCGATACTGCTTGCCGGTCCTACCGGAACAGGCAAGAGTGCCACCATTTCTAACTATATTCGAGAACTACCCAAGGCGAAATTTATATCCAATATTATTAACTGTTCGGCACGGAGTACTGCCGCCCAGGTACAGGACACGATCATGAGCAAGTTGGATCGTCGGCGAAAGGGCGTGTATGGACCACCAGTCGGTAAGGAGTGTGTCAACTTCATCGATGATCTTGCTATGCCGGCACGTGATGACTATGGGTCTCAACCACCATTGGAGCTCGTACGCACTTGGCTCGATCATCGTATATGGTCCGATCTGCGCGATACATCGAAGATCGAATTGATCGATTTACTGCTCATCGCTGCTATGGGACCGATCGGAGGAAGTAACTACATCCCGCAGCGACTCTATCGCCACATGTTCGTGATGTCGATAGATTCCTTCGAAGATACTACTCTGATGCGCATATTCTCTTCCATCGGTGATTGGCACTTTGCAAAAGGCTTCCCGGAACCTGTCGCTCGGCTCAGCAAACTACTTAGCCAAGCAGCCATTGCGGTGTATCGTGGAGCAATCGAAAACTTTCTGCCAACACCAGCTAAGTCACACTATCTCTTTTCCCTCCATCGGTGATTGGCACTTTGCAAAAGGCTTCCCGGAACCTGTCGCTCGGCTCAGCAAACTACTTAGCCAAGCAGCCATTGCGGTGTATCGTGGAGCAATCGAAAACTTTCTGCCAACACCAGCTAAGTCACACTATCTCTTTTCCCTGCGAGACGTTTCCCGCGTATATCAAGGAATTGTTCTACTGCCCTCCAAAAAACTACCCGACCCCGAGAAGCTTGTGCGTCTCTGGGTACACGAAACGTATCGCGTGTTTTGCGATCGATTAGTAGAAGATGACGATAAGCTGAAGCTACTACGTCTAGTTGATGATGCATGTGTTACACATCTACGGTTGAAGCTAGAGCAAGCTTTTGGCGATCGTCTCGAGCCGGGCCAGAAGGTATCCGATAAACATATACGGGATTTGCTTTTCGGTAACTATATGGAACCTGCTGCCGTAACTCGGATCTACGACGAGGTTGACAACTGGGAACAGCTGGAAAAGAACATCAACTTCTACCTTTCGGAGTATAACGAACGCTCGAAATCACCCATGAACTTGGTTCTGTTCCGGTTTGCCATTGAGCATATTTCCCGCGTATCGCGAGTGCTCCAGATGCCTCGGGGCCATCTACTGATGGTGGGTCTCGGTGGCTCTGGACGACGCAGTGCCGTGAAGTTGGCGTCTAGCATGAGTGATTCGCTCGTCTTTCAGGTGGAAGTAACGCGCAGCTACACACTCAACGAATGGCGCGAGGATATGAAAAAGCTGCTCATGTATGCGGGGTGCGAAGGAAAACGAACCGTATTCCTGTTCAACGACTCCCAGGCAAAGGAGGAAGCCTTCGTCGAGGACATCAATTCCCTGCTCAACACTGCCGACCTGCCCAATCTGTTCCAGGCCGAGGAAAAGGCGGTGATCCTCGAACAAATGCAAATTATTGTCCAGGCCACGAACAAACCAATCGATCTGACAGCGCTTTCACTCTACAGCTTCTTCGTAGAACGTGTCCGTGAGAACCTTCACATAGCGCTAGCGTTCTCACCGATTGGGGACTCTTTCAAGAAGCGGCTTCGTATCTATCCCTCTCTCATCAACTGCTGCACAATCGATTGGTTTACGGCTTGGCCCGATGATGCGCTGCAGAAGGTGGCTGAATTTTTCATTCGCTCGATGGATCTCGTCAGCAGTCAGGAGAGATTGTCCATGTCACGCGAGTCATCGAGCGTCGAGGTGATAGAGCCAACGGACGAGAAAGACCCTAAGGTACGCAAGCTAACCGAGCTGGAGGTTAAGCTTATCGACTGTGTTCTGGTCTTCAACGACAGTGTCGTCGATAATTCGAATCGCTTCTTCAACGAGTTGGCTCGCCGTAACTACGTTACTCCAACTTCTTACCTCGAGATGTTGCGATCGTTCAAAGATTTGTACCAATGCATGTGTTACACATCTACGGTTGAAGCTAGAGCAAGCTTTTGGCGATCGTCTCGAGCCGGGCCAGAAGGTATCCGATAAACATATACGGGATTTGCTTTTCGGTAACTATAACGGCCGCGAACGAGGCCGCCGCATCGGCCCAAGCGATTAAGGACGATTGTGAAAGCGATCTCCAGGAAGCAGTGCCGGCCCTTGAAGCAGCTCTTGCTGCTCTTGATACGCTCAAACCGGCCGATATTACTGTGGTTAAATCGATGAAAAACCCACCGTCAGGTGTTAAGCTCGTGCTTGAAGCAGTTTGCGTCATTCGAGGCATCAAGCCGGATAGGAAGCCTGATCCAAGTAGGTATTGGTGAGTGATGGTGGTAATGTTCATTTTACTTACCTTTGCCTTCTTTTCCAGATGGTCACTTGGTGGAAGACTACTGGGGACCTTCGCAAAAGATGCTGGGAGACCTCAAGTTTCTGGATAGTTTGAAGACCTTCGACAAGGATAACATCCCCATACCTGTTATGAAGAAAATCAGAGAAGTGTAAAGCCCTCACCCTGAAATTGTAGTTAAGCTGTGATCATCTATCTTACATACCACTCTACTCTACTTCACAGATATATTGCTGATCGTGAGTTTGTGCCAGAAAAAATCAAAAGCATTTCAATGGCCTGTGAAGGTCTCTGTCGATGGGTGCGTGCAATGGAGATCTATGACCGAGTCGCCAAGATTGTAGCGCCGAAAAAGATCGCGCTTGCGGAAGCAGAAGCCGAGCTGGCGATGCAAATGGAAAAGCTCAACTCCAAACGTGCCGAGCTGCAGGAAATTCTCGACAAGCTGCAAAAACTAAACGATTTCTTTGCCGAAAAGTCTCGTGAAAAGAAGCGCCTGGAGGATGAAATCGATAGCTGCGAAAAGAAACTGATACGAGCCGAGCAGCTAATCGGTGGTCTTGGTGGAGAAAAGCGCCGATGGTCCGAGTGCGCCTTCAATTTGCACCAATCGCTTAGTAACGTGGTGGGAGATGTCTTGTTGGCCGCTGGGTGTGTAGCCTACCTTGGATGCTTCACCACTGAGTTCCGTACTACTATCGTGCAGGCATGGAACGCAGAAGCTGTCACACGGCGTGTACCGTGTACCGAGAATTTCTCCTTGATCACGACACTCGGTAATCCGTTGCAAATTCGTAGCTGGTCGAATTGGGGACTGCCGACAGATAACTTTTCCGTGGAGAATGGAATTATTGTAAAGCATGCACGCCGCTGGCCGCTTATGATTGATCCGGAAGGACAGGCGAATAAGTGGGTCAAGAACATGGAAAAAGCGAACAATCTCAAGATCATTCAGCAAATGGAAGCCAACTATATGCGCATCGTGGAGAACGCTATTATCAATGGGTATCCTGTGCTGCTGGAGAATGTAGGCGAGAACATCGATTCTGGATTTAACTCTATACTCGAGAAAAACATCATCTATCAGAAAGGATCGTACAACATAAAATTTGGAGACGGTATGATTGAGTATAATGACAACTTCCGGTTCTACATCACAACGAACCTACGAAATCCGCACTATCTGCCCGAAACCGCCGTCATGGTGACGTTGATGAACTTCATGATCACCGAACAAGGCTTACGATCGCAGCTGCTTGGTACAGTAATTGTACAGGAGCGTCCGGATTTGCAAGAGAAAAAGGAATCCCTCATCATAGAATCTGCTCAAAACCAGGAAGCACTGTACAACGCCGAGGCCAAGATACTGCAGGTGCTCTCAACTGCCGAAGGAAACATTTTGGACGATGAGAACGCGATCGACATTCTCACCTCGAGCAAGCAACTGTCGGAAGAGATTCAGGCCAAACAGATAGTCGCCGTAGCTACTGAGGCGGAAATTGATGCCGCCAGACAACAGTACATACCGGTAGCACGACATTCGGCTGTGATCTTCTTCTGTACGGCCGAACTGGCCAACATAGATCCCATGTACCAGTTTAACTTAACCTGGTTCTTAAACATCTTCGTGCAGGCGATCCTTAACTCACCCAAATCCGACGATTTGGAGCAACGTTTGAAACACCTCACTGACTACTTTACCATGGCCATTTACAACAACGTATGTCGCTCGTTGTTTGAGAAGGATAAGCTTATGTTTTCGTTCGTGCTGTGTCTGGGTATTATGCGCGGACGTGGAGATATTAAAGATCCGGAGCTGTCCTTTCTGTTGGCAGGTGGGCTAGCTTTGGACAACCCATACCCAAATCCCGCTCCCGAATGGCTTACGGATAAATGTTGGTCTGAAATAGTGCGTGCAGGATCGCTTCCCTCTCTCAAAGAACTTCCTCAATCGTTTATGCGCAACATTGAACAATGGAAGGCTTACAACGATCATAACGATCCCGATGCACAACCACTTCCAGAACCGTACGATACGCACGAAAACATTGTCAAATTGATCGTTTTAAAGTGTCTCCGGCCCGATAAAGTAGTGCCTGGATTGCAACGCTTTATCATTCAAAATATTGGCAAAACGTACGTTGAACCACCGCAGTTCAACTTGGAAACCTCGTACCGCGATAGTTCTCCTAGAATTCCACTAATATTTATGCTGTCACCCGGTTCGGATCCAATGGACAACATCTTTACTTTCGCTAACGCTCATTACATGAGTGACGACTGCCGGGTGATTTCGCTTGGACAAGGCCAAGGGCCAAAGGCTACCAGAACTATTCTCGATGCGATCAAGTTGGGCTACTGGGTTGTACTTCAGAACTGCCACGTAGCGGAGTCGTACATGGACGAGCTGGAGAAAATTTGTATGGACTCGAGCCTGTACGAATCAGTGCATCCAAAGTATCGGCTATGGTGCACATCATATCCTAGCCGTCGTTTTCCTGTGTCCATCCTGCAAAATAGCGTGAAAATGACAAACGAAGCACCTAAAGGTGTGAAAAATAATATGACACGCATCTTCACCACAGAACCACTGTCTAACAATGCATTCTATTCGGATGCTTTCGATGGAGATCTCGGCAAGGTATGGCTGCGTGGTGTCTTTTCTTTGGTATTCTTCCATGCTGTTGTACAGGAACGTTGCAAGTTCGGTCCACTGGGTTGGAACATCCCGTATGAGTTTAACGAGTCGGATCTAAAGTAAGGAACTTTATTGTGTTTCACTTTCAAGTCCATCGGTTAACTAACTTGCATTTTCATTCTTTAGAATATCGCTGATGCAGTTAAAGATGTTCCTTAATCAGTACCACAAGATCCCGTTCGAAGGGCACATTTATCTTACGGGCGAGTGTAACTACGGAGGTCGTGTGACTGACGACAAGGATCGACGATTGCTTATGGCTCTTTTGAATCGGATCTACAACCAAAACACGATCGACATCGATAACTTCCAGCTGACAGAGTCGGGACGCTACAAAGTGCCTGAACTACCAACCGGTAAAGAGGCACTGGCCTACATCTCCACATTACCCATGATCGCTCATCCTGAGGTGTTTGGGTTGCATGAAAACGCTGATATTACACGCAACATTGATGAAACTTCATCGGTACGAACGGACTACTGGAAAACCAGCAAACAATTACCAAATCTCATCATTTATCTCATTTCAGCTTCTAGACCGAGTTCTGCTCACTCAAACACACCTTTTCGCTGGGACAGCTTCATCCGATACGGAACAAAAAGAGGACCCAGTCTTGTTGCTCTGTACCGAAATTGCCAAAAAACTGCCTGACCTCTACGATGTAGATGCTGTCGCCGAACTGTACCCGATCGAGTACGAAAACTCCATGAACACCGTATTGCGCCAAGAGCTAACACGCTTCAACCGACTGCTGGAGTACATACGGCTCAGTCTGGTCGATGTGCAACGAGCGATTAAAGGTCAGATTAGCATGATACCAGAGCTGGAGAACATCTATCGGGCGATGAAGATTTCGCGTGTACCAAAGGCGTGGCTATCGAAGAGCTATCCTTCGCTCAAACCGCTCGGTAGCTACGTGAACGATTTCGTCCAACGATTGGCATTCTTCCAGCGGTGGATCGACGAAGGAGAACCGAATGTGTACTGGATGAGTGGGTTTTACTTTACGCAATCCTTCCTCACCGGCATCATGCAGAATCACTCGCGCAAGTTTAAACTACGCATCGACGAACTGGTTATGGATTTTGATGTGACCAGCTTCGAATCGGACGAAGCCGTAAAAGATTCCTCGGAAGTGGCTACATTTGTCAAGGTAAATAGCTTAGCAGTTTAAGTAACTGCAAACAGTGACCAAGTAATGATAGCTAGTATTAAATACTGTGTGAATATAAATATTTTCATTGGGTTAACTAAACACGTATTACGATATACTTTAAATAACATCTTAACGATCTAAACTACTCCATTTAACTCGCTGCATTACGCAAGGACAAACGACGCATCAACGTAGACTATGTAATGTTTGACGTAAGTACATGTGGATTAATTGGACAAGTCATGTTTCTTCAATAAATTGCCACACGGCATATTCTGTTTACTACACTGTCGCTAATCTTATTCGCCATACTTTCTCCACAGGGTCTTTACTTGGAAGGTGCTCGCTGGAACCGGGAGAGCATGCAGTTAGATGAACCACTCTCACGCATTCTCTACGACACGTTGCCCATCATCTCGATGTCTCCAGTACTGAAAACGGATAAGAGTGGCCAAGAGCGCCTTTGCTACAACTGCCCTATCTACAAGACAAGTGAACGACGTGGTGTCCTATCTACCACCGGTCACTCAACGAACTTTGTCATGTTCCTCGAGCTAGACACCATTTTGCCTGAGGAGCACTGGGTTCTCCGAGGAACCGCTTGTCTCTGCCAACTGGATGACTGATGACGACGACGAAACCAACACTAACTAGTGTGTTTTTTATCATGTTTATCATGCTTTAACTGTTTTGGTGTGGCATTCAACAACTTAACCTAAAAATAAATCTGTAGTCGTTTGATCGAGCTCGTTTCTCTACACTTTCCTTATCTTATCACACAACCGCCGTTACTTTGGGAAGGGTGCCACATCCGTTAAACGGCGTAACAGGTATCTAAAAAAAACGCATCGTACACACGGGTTAGGTAGGTTCGTTATCTTATCTACTGTAACGCTACGTTTACCAATCGCTCACTGATACCCGATATCGTTAGGGTGTACCCGTTTGCTTGGAACAGGTCTTATTGTGTTTCAACGCTTCAGCGCGGATTGAATTCATTAACAAATCTAAAGCAAAAAAGTTTGTGCTAAAGACAGTTTTTTGCTGTAAAAGTGTTCAAGAAGGTGTTTGTGAAGATAAAGTTTCGAACAAAGTTTGGGAAAAAATGCATCTCATAAAGAACAAAGCAGTGTACTTCACGCTCATGCTCGGTAATTATCAATGCGTAATGGGTACAGGGTGGTGTCGAATTGCCTTGACGGTGATGCGTGTGATTCATCGTTAGAATATTTCCTGGAACTAACCATTACTTCACCGTGTTTGTCAGTGCTTGTATTGCAAAATCTGTGAAATACAACTCACCTTTACGATTAAGAAGTCAAAAACATGCATCTAAGTTTAATGTGTTGTGATCCATTTGCGTATAAACTATACTCTTTGTGTTGAGACTAGGTCAGTGCAAGGCCTAATCAGATCAGATCGCCCAAACTGTTTTTAGTCGTACTTATCAGAGAGGCGGCATCTTACTCATGATGGCCGCTTATAATGACTGCTAAAGTGGATAAAAATGATGTTTTACCGAAGCAGTAACCTCATGTCGTAACAGTTAGGTTGTTAAATTGGATTAGTATTTCAATCACGTCCTTCAGATCATAAAATAACAGAGGCAACAAATAAAACTTTCATACCCTTGTTTACTTAACCTAATATTGTGTCTATCTTGTTGTTTACAATCTTTCTTCTTCTCTTTACCATGCAGTTGTCTTGAGCATGTGCTTGGATGAAACGGAAGCACGCCGAAAGATTCTTCGTGGACGCCGTACCATTAACCGAACATTCAAACGTGAGTCACACCCTCTACGTGCTTGGTTCAAATGTAATCAACTTTTCAATTACAGGTGGACCGTTAATTCCAGCATGGGCCATCATTACGATAGTCGCCATCGTGAATCTACTTATCGGCGGTATAGCTTATCTAATATTCCGTAAGGTCGTTCTCAATGCACCGATCGAGAACGTTACCTCGTACACACCGGCCATGCAGGATGAGTACAGTTCCTGAGCGATGGAAAACTGTTCTGTAAAAACGAAACACTTCCCGTAACTTAACGACGCTTTTCATTCGCAATTCCCACTCCACCATGGCGCCTGTCTGCGTGTTCCAATGACGGCAACAAATGAATCCTTCCGGTAGAATGTAAGCCCTTACCCCAGTTGTCATTAACCTCTGTACCAGGATCACAAATCAATAAACATCCCGATCAGTTTCACCAAATTACTGAAACAGTTTTCTTCCTTTTCGAACATTAAGTAAAACCACATGGACTGGGTTGCGTGTGTGTGTGTGTTGTGTGACACTTAGTTTGCAGCACAGTACATTCTGAATTTCACCCGTTACCGTAACTTTTCATCTATAATTAAGAGACCGTATTACCATGTCGATTCCATTCTCTAGAGACACGTTTGACTTTGCGTGACGGAAGGCGTTACGTTTTAGAATGTTTTATTGACATAAGAAATTTCCACAACAAAACACATTGCCCTGGCACATTTCGATTGCTGATTCGAAAATCGAAAGCAGACATTGCGGTAACGTAATCGAACCGTTTCCATATTTGATTAAAGGTACTGGGGACGGTAAGCACTCCATCAATGGCACGTCAGGAAAATCAATCTATCCGTCCAACGTTCATCTTCAAACCGTTAGACGAACGGATCGATCCGAATATCTACTTCACATTTAATCCACTGGCAAGCTCACGATACTACCGTTTGCATACGAAAATGGTTTCGGCAGGGAAGCCAGTGAAGTGGTTCATAAATTTTCAAGAGCAACACACCGGGTAAGTTCTGTATCGATTCCCCATGGACGGCCACGCTAATCCATGGTCACGGTCACAAACTGAATCTAGCCAAACGGTGGGTACAACGATGGTAGGGCTAACGATTTGTATAAATTTACATAATTCATTTACCCCCTTTTCCTAATTTAAATGTTCACTTTCAATCATCGTCGAACAGGATCCCTCCCATGCGTTTGGTGCCTAACCTGAGATAAGGGTACAACAAGAGCGTAGCAGGATGAAGCTGTCGGTGCAAAATGGTACATATGAACGGTTGCGGTTGATTTTGAACCACTTCAGATATTCTGCAGACCTGCAACGTTTGATTGACATGCACAATGGCAGAAAATATAACATTTATGTTTTATTGTTATAAAAAAAAATCTTTATCAATAATAGGCTTTATATATGACTGCTTCTTTTACAAAGAAATTGTTAATTTTTCTCTACTAAAAACAAAAAGATCCCACATCATTGTTTGTCCTACTAGTTACAGCATAATCCCACTGTGCTGGACCATCATTATCATCCACCGCGCTTTAGTAACCCCATTCCCGGTGTGACTTCTATCCACAACACAAACCAAAATCCTAACCATCATCCATCAACGCTTCTGCGACCGAAATCAGTTCCACTTGGACAGTTCGCGGATAAAAATGTGCCACGGCTAACGCTCCGTGGGTTTGTCACCAGTGCTAAAGTTTGTGTCAACATTTCTTCAAAAGTTTTAGCTGACTATCACTTCACGATGCATACACCGGGATCATCTACCTCCGGTTATGCACTGCTGCTAATCGTCCAGGTGGTGTTTATAATTGTGTTCGGATTCTGTACCGATTATGCCAAAGAGTTGCTGCCCGTTAAGAATGAAACGCTTCGCACCGTCACGGCCGAGCCCGGAGAGTCTAATCTTCGCAAATATCCGCGTAATGTCCACAGCAAAGTGTTACTTATTGTCGCTGGTTATCTTTACGCGTTGCGCTTTTGCTCTTCCTCGCTTGTCATCTTCCAGATTTCCAAGACATACACGTGATGATCTTTGCCGGCTTTGCATTTCTGATGACGTTCCTGAAGCGGTACGGATTTAGCGCATCGGGACTTAATCTGCTGGTGGCCTCACTCGTCGTCCAGTGGGCTATCATTATGCGCGGCTGTTACGAAATGGAGGATGGCATCATTCCGATCTCGTTACAGAATCTTATCGGTGCGGACATTGCCGCCGCAGCCGTACTCATCAGTATGGGTGCCCTGCTGGGTCGTACGACGCCTATCCAGCTGCTTATAATGGGAATTTTGGAGATTGCGATCTTCGCGGGCAATGAGTACCTGCAGATAGAGCTAGTTAAGGCGGCCGACGTTGGTGGCTCAATAACGGTGCACGCTTTCGGCGCTTACTTTGGGCTGGCGGTTAGCTTTATGTTACGTCCCAAGAAGGAACAGGCCAAGGCGGGCCCACTGGAAGGTTCTTCGTACAATTCGGACATCAGTGCCATGATCGGAACGATCTTTTTGTGGATTTTCTGGCCTAGCTTTAATT
The DNA here is from genome assembly GCA_002091835.1 of Anopheles maculatus. Taxonomy (NCBI): domain Eukaryota; kingdom Metazoa; phylum Arthropoda; class Insecta; order Diptera; family Culicidae; genus Anopheles; species Anopheles maculatus. The sequence goes on from KZ062626.1 coordinate 53,529, forward strand.
CGGCGCTGGTAGATGGAGCTGATCAGGAGCGTGCTATTATCAATACGTATCTTTCGCTTGCCGGTGCTACGGTGACCACTTTCGTACTGTCGGCGCTGGTTTCTCACGAGCACAAACTGGACATGGTACATGTGCAAAACTCTACATTGGCAGGAGGTGTTGCGGTTGGTTCGATTTGCAACCTGCTGATCCACCCATTCGGTGCACTGATCGTCGGTGTTATTGCTGGAGTCATTTCGGTGTTGGGCTATCGGTACCTTACGGTAAGTACTGCACTATCTAATGTGGTTCTCATGTGATGTTTGCTCGCTGCTATCTTACCGACGATCACGCTCGCTCTTAAATTAGGTGAAAAAAGGAAACTTTAATTAGGTACTTACCATACCGTTGTCATGGTAGCAGCGTGTTTTATCAGCAGTACCCTCCGAACATTGGGACCAGCTGGTAAATGATGCTAACGAATTCTTCTTCCATTCGGTTCACGGTTAGCAACTGTTTATGTTTTAAAATGCCGTCACATCGAGGGCCTGTTTTCGGAACATTTTAACACCCCTGTGATAAAAAGACATCTCAAAGTGCTCCATTTAGCACTCGGTAACGATTTGATCAATCAACAAACATGGCTATATGGTGATACAAATTACGGTGTCCGGTTTGCAGTCATTTCATTAGCAAATGGGTTGTGTTGCGTTGGAAAACCAAAACAAATTCTATTTATAAAGCATTGGAGCTTTATCATTTGAGCTTTAAACAAAATTCTTAGCATGCTTTTTCTTCGTAGCTTAATGTCCTGCTATGTACTTAATAGACGAATTGGTGGTACTTCATGGCTTGATACAAATTCTTCTCAATTTAGTTAAGCCAGCAGCTCTAGATCCTCATATGATAATGATCATTCTTTATTTGAATGCTTTTCCAGCCTGCCATACTGTCCAACCTGCGTATCGCAGACACATGTGGCGTTCACAACCTGCACGGTATGCCCGCAGTACTTTCGGCCATTTTCTCCGCCATTTATGCTACCTTTGCCAGTGTCGACACGTACGGAAGCTCGTTGGCTACGATTTTCCCTGCCATGCAGAATCCTAATGCCACCCACCATACATCGGATATGGAACCACTGGAATACGTCATAGGAGTAAGTGATCCACCTGGCCAAGAGGAACAAAATTCGCATTTTAACGCTCCCATTTTCACACAAACAGGGTTATGGTCGTTCCGGAGCTAAACAGGGAGCATTCCAGCTGATGGCGATTGGTTTGACGATGGCGATTGCCATAGTGGGTGGTTTGCTGACGGGTAAGTACATAAGCATTTAAAAGATGCATTTCATACAGTCAGTACAATACGTTTCGATGCGCCGCCTAATAGGAGTTATCGTTAGAATGAACACATTCGGAGGCTTCCTACCGGCATCGGAACAGTGCAACGATGAATGCTGGTGGTTACTACAACCAGGCGATAGTTCAAAGCAATCAATAACTGTTGCCGGAACAAACCCGTTCATGACATTGAAAGCAAACGTTCTGTTTAGTCGTGCCCTGAAAAGGTGGTTACAAATTCGAAATTGGTCTTTTAACTGTTCGCCACCATACGCACTTTGCACCATATTTTTGTTAATGTGTCTTGTTTTAGTTGTATATAGTTGTTACTTGACAGATTATTTCTTGGAAATATTTTAAAAAACGTTTTTATCCCTTGCATCTCCCACTTTCAGGATTGATACTCAAGTCACCCTCAGTTCGTCAGTTGGAAGAACATGAACTGCACAAAGATGATGCATTCTGGGAAACGCCTTCGGAGGATTCGAAAGCTACTGCAGACACAAACGAATCCACACATCAGTAGAAAAGGTGTGCAAAAGACGGGTATTCGTTAACGGGTACTGGCATTATCGCAGCTGCTTCTTTCAATAAATCGAACTATAATAAGCCACACAAACGTTCGACAAACTTCAATTATTTACCTACAGATACTAGACGACTTATTCTTAATATTTTTTTGGATGTGCAGCTGTGTTGAATTTTTCGAATCCTTAAAAGTATTCAAACTGTTCCACATAGTTTTAAATTGGTGTATCAGCATTACAAAAAAGGCAATCCACATTTCAAAACTCACAACAGACAAACGAATTCCATCACGATCTTTCCGCATCATAACATATCTCTTTATAGATTTAATTGATTTGCAACACGATTGTTTGAAGACGCATTTTTCTCGTGTCTGCTCATTTAAATCCCATTTTCATGCCAACCGGGCACAACCGCCACTGCGCCGTGATCACATTCCGGATCGCTAATTGAGCCGCGAAATCGAAACGGTGTAATTTTTGCATGCTTCAACACAGCCACATGGCCATACTCATTCGCATGTCTACAAAATCCGCGTACTCCCTTCTCACCGCATCGAATCTCACCCCGCCCGCTGATCGTGTTAGATGGTTTTGCAAATTTTCTTGCACGCTCTGTTACACACGCACCGTACAGGTCACGCTAAGCTGCCATTTTATCACGCGATCATGACTCTGAGCGCCAGCTTTATACTCTCCATTTCTTTAATAAGCGTGAAATGTATCACCTGGCTCACAGGGCTTTGCGTAAAACCGGCAGCCCTCACGTTTGTTTCGACAAGTTAGGAGGGCCAACGTGTTGTGCCGTGTGTGTGTTTAGACATTAGTTTAAAACTCATCAAAACAAACACATCAAACTGAAGAGGAAGGAAACTAAAGCAGCAAACATTAGGCAGAGGCAAAGAATAAATTATAAGCAGCAGAATGGTGGCATTAGTCTCCCGGCCCGGCTGTTGTGTATTCCCAGCAATCCAATTAACGATGTCATGCCGCCCCAGCTAGGTGTGGACCAATGGTACTGCTGTCCCTTCTTCGGGCAGCTATGAATTCGTACAGCCAATGCTTCCCTTAGTGAAACTGGCAGCCCAAAATCTAAACTACACTATCCGATTAGCGTTACGAACGTTGGACGCGGTTAGCGATATTATGTCACGTCACGCTTACAACGTTCGCACAGTTTTTCGCAAACCAACCCAAACGACATGTCCACTGCTAAAATCTCAGCCGTGCTTTCTAATTTAATGAAAACTGACCCACATTCCAAGGCTAACGAACTTTCAATCCTTCGCTGAGTGTTTTAAACTGCTCCACTATGTACTGACGGAACAGTCCTACTCCTACTCCTGCTCGCTAATTGATCTCAATCTCGATGTAATGTCGGTCATCTCGGGACAGGAAACAACAGGTACCTTTACCGTACGGACAATACGGGAATGCAAACACACGTCCGAAAGGTAGAGGAGAGCCACACGCTTCCAGACTTCCGCAAATGAACACGTAAAGTATAATGAACGAAGCCCCACGAAACTCGTTTCAGGTGGCCATAGTCGCGTACAAAAATTGTGTGAAGAAAACCACGGGACAGTGGTTCATTTTCACGCATGCCAAGAGTTTCGCGTGTATTCGGTTCGTTCTCAATTCTCAGAACGGTAAGTGTCGTTTCACCGAGTCCTGACATCGTGACCAACAGCACAACGCGGTCATTTGGAAAAGACTAGACGCGCAAGAAGTGATAACATGGTGAAAACTTTAATCGATTTGTAAGTGTTGAAGGCGGATGTAATTTAATGACCAATACAGATGGTTACGTGGATTGCATACTTTAAGGCTAAGGTGTAAAAAACGCCAGCATGGTATGCAATTTACTGTATAAGGATTTATAGTGTAGCAATTCGCACAGCAAAACGAGCTTATTTATCACGATTTTCTAGCAGTTTTGTTAAACAAAGAGCCAGACATCAACCTGTACCGAACTGCTAACGTTTTCTATTATGCGTTCTACAAGTAATAAGGATAAAGGAGAAGAGGAGAAGAATACGACGTAGGTTTGAGCATAGCTTTGGGAATGAAATATGAAACATATTGCGTTCTCCTCACTCAAATAGTCAACATATAGTCGAAATAAAGGATTGAATTCTGTGAGTTTAACGCGATTATAGTTTTTATTTCCTACAAAAAGTGTTCATCAGCTAATTTAAACACCATGAAACAAACCGAACATTTGATAAGCCCTTGTGGTATTCTGACAGCACGGAACACGTCTCAGTGTGCTCAAGCCGAAACGCTGCTCCGACAAAATAAAAACGAGAATTTACCGCAGTAAGGCGGCGAAAGACAGCAAAAAACCACTCTCACAGCGAAGACGCGCGAACGCATCGTGGGGCGCAGTTACGGTAATTAGAACCGCTACTACTACAGAGCCAAACCATCGCCACCATCATCATTTCGTTGGCGGTCCTCGTCGAAGCAGGGCGCGTTTTGTGTGTTAGCTGGTACGCTAGTGAAGGTTGGATTTTTCCCTAATCGCTTACACACGCTCTCTCTCGCTCTCTTGGTTACCGCATTAGAAACTAAAGAAAGCCGGTTGATTGGGGATAGGAGAGAATCCAAACCTGTGGACGGTTTTCCACCGCCGGGGTGAACCATTTTCCACGGATATCGTGTGGTGCAGGGTTGCGTGTGCGTTTGCCGATCCGATCTTTCCGGTCGAGCGGTCGGTTGTTAGCGAACGAACGGTAGCGTTTTGGATGCGATCGAAGGGAAAATCGATCCAGCCGTCCATCAGGTGAAACCTAATCAACGGTGATGGTCTCCAGTGTGTGTGTTTACGTTTGTGCGTGCGTCGTCCGTAGTATACACGAGGGCCAGTTTTTTGTTCCAACAGGTAGCGAAGAAAAAAAAAACCGATCGACGAAAGTGAAACGAAATGGGGAGAAAAGTAAAAGCTCCCCGGCGGGTGATTTTTTGTCGCTGTCTCTTCCTCACGATGGTTACGTGAATTTTCGCAGTTCCCTTTTTTTTCTAAACGGCCCGTTACGCGTACGCGGTCATTTGTTTCTCTGTTTGTTTGGTGGCCAGTAAGGAAAGAGTTCGATTCGCAAAGTGTTTATTAAATTTGTCCCGAGCAGCGTACACCCCGGGGCGCGAGCACACCATTTCTGAGAGCATACGAGCACAGTGGGTGCGCCATAGTAGGCCAGTGGTTAAAAATAAAACACCGTGCACCACACGCAACCACATCCAGCCGTTGTTGACTGTGTGAAGTGAGGTAGCGCTGTGAGATGATGACTAAAGCGCACTGATCTCCACTGTGTCTGTCGAACGCAACGCCATACGTCCGGCATGAGTGTAGCGACTGCTTCACACCTTCAGTGTGCGGTTGGAAAGAAGTGGGCAAAGAACGGCATTGAAGACGGCACCGCAATAATGGATCGTTCAATGCTGTGCGTACCTTTCTACCTCATCGAGCGCAACCGATCGAACTAACCTCAAAAAGGCTGTCCCAACATGGTGTACCGTACGTTGTACGTCGGATAGTGTTTGGTAGTGTTGCGATTGGTGGTTTGTTTTTTCGCAACTTTGTGGTAAAAATCGTGAACATGTGAAGTAACTTGGCCGAGTGGTAAACAACTTCACCAGCTAATAACGAGGAAGTGGATATGAGTGCTGATTGCCACAGTGACATGTGTTTATTTATTGGCTTAAGCATCCGCAGTGTGTGTTATCATCGTCAACATCGTCTGAATGTGTCGGTACCGGCCAGAGTGCATCCACCAGTACACGCTCGCACAAATCCCACATACGCAGGTGGTTTTTGATTCTATTTCCCCAAACCCAAACAGAACACTTCTGGTGTCTATTTCATCAAGCGCACCCTCGCCACACCACATTCCAACCTACCGCCCACGACCCGTGTGCACCTATCCGCTAGGTAATTCAAAACCTTAAGCTGGATAAGAAGCTTCCTTTCTAAAAGCGCCTTTTTGCGTAATACTTCTTTACGAAAACAATAACCAACAACGACGCACCGTGCAAATAGCAGTTCGACCCCAATGCCTCCATTCACGGTGCCCAAGCGAGGAGGTCACGGAGTGAAATCGCGAAAATTGTGTTCAGACCTCTTCAACTCTACTGCCCCCCTTCCAAACTCCCCCGGACACGGACAAAGCCTTCCTTACGTGGATATCTGAAATGCTCCCCGAGATTGTGCGTCATTGCACGCGCCGTTGCCAACCGCTGTGTTCCGCCAGTGTTCGGTCAAAAAAGTGCACTAATCCACGAAGGAAACACCACAATGGAAAAGCTCCAAGATGTTCTTGTTTTTGTGTGATTGTTCTCTTAATTTAAGAAGTTGTATCCCTTGTTTACCGTGACAGTGTAATCTTATACATTCCCTACAATTCACAGGGCATAATAATAGTGCAACTGTCAACCGTTTGTTAATGTGTGCTTAGTGTATTAGACAAGTGTTGGTGAGGCGGAGATTCCAGTCAACTAACAACACAGTTTTAAGGGTGAACAATTGAACCACCCATACGATCAACTTGCTGCATCAGAAAGTCATGCTTCCGGTCAACGGTTTGCCACACATACACTGATCGCATCTGCGCCGTCCGTAAACTTGACCATCAGACATCGTTAAATGGATACGGTACGTATTCAACTTCGACGACACAGGGTGATCTATATGGAAGCATTTTTATAATATATACTCAAAACATCTAAACAATTTCTGATAATAAAAAAGGTTCTGAAATTGATTCCGAAATCCATTTATCTTCGCAAATATTGTTTCTCTATAGTGACGAAAATTAACATTAAATATATACTCACGACATATACTCATTGGGGCGGCCCGGTGGTAGATGCGACAGCGGCGCCGGTCTTCACACGGCAGGACCGGGGTTCAAGTCTCATCTGGGCCGTTCCCCCATAGTGAGGACTGACTATCCAACTATGCGGTAACAATAAGTCTAGTAAGCCAGAAATGGCAGGCATGACCTTAAGTGGTCGTTAGGCCAAGAAAGAAGAAGATATACTCACGAATACAATAAACCTAATATCTAAAACGTTTGGAACCTTGACTTGAAGGAACTAAGAAGAAAACGATCCCACCCTGCGCTCGGTATTCTCCAGCCGCTCTCTAATGCTTGCTGTTAATAATTTAATTTACCACCTCTCTCTCTCTCGTGTGAATCCCACCAGTGTGTCTAAGCACTACGGGCTGGTTCAGTGTGCCACAATGCGATGCGTTAACACCATCTCATACACGTGTCACGTACACCACACCAAGAGAGGTGGAGCTGTGTACTGGTTGGTTCGGGCTGAATTTCCTAATCGGTCCCTCATATAGCGTTCGAACGATATGGGCAATTAGTTAGTGGCATGGTTCGTCAGTTTTAGTTCCTCTGTCCATACACCACGAAACCAACGCAACAAAACACTGCCTTCAAGCAGTTAACCATTTCGAATCAAAGTGTTTTTTGTGAATGACTCATGCTTTATAACCCGTATGCATAATGTATGATCGTTCGGCAGAGTTTGTTCACCCGTTTCGTGTAAGATGGAATTTTGAATAAGAAGCAAGTTCAGCTTCTGTAGCACAAGTTCAAGTTTGACTCGTTTTATTACGAGAGTCAATTAATTTTTAACGGATATTTTCAATTTAAAAGAATTTAAAAATTAAATTCAACGGCAAAATCAACCAGCCTTCAGTCGGTTTATTGATAAGCCAAATTCAATCATTCTCTTTCGATTGTGATAACACTACGCTACTCTCTAGTAAAGCCGTTAATTGCTGTAGATTAGCTCTGCACGTTGAATAATCGCGTGAAAGCAGCTGTTTGAATGGAAAAAGAAACATCTATTCATTACTCATACGACAAGACGCGCTCGGGTTTTTGTTAGAAATTTTATAATGCTTAGCATCATTTATTTGCATATTGGTATTTTTTCTCAATCACCTGCAATCATGTAGTGAAGAGCACTTTTTACGGTGAATGTTGTTCTTCGCTGGATTTTTCTTTACCATTTCTATGCTGTTTTCCATGGCCTTTGCCATTTGCTTTGCCATTCTTTTCGTGACCTTTTTTCTTCCCATTTCCAGGGCTGCTGCGAGATGGTTTGCCGTATTGTTGAACCTCTTCATCGCCAGTGATGGGTTCCGGGAATTTCGATATAGGTTCTTCTAGTCGACTGACAACGGGACTGTATTGTAGAACGTAAGGGCTCTTTACGATTTTCTTAGTATCTATCAACTGCTCTGTTGGTTTGATTGTCACAGCGACGGGGGGAAAGAATATCTGTCCAATTTTTTTAGTAGCGAGAACATTTTTTTGCGACGATTTAGTAGGAGTACTGCCCAAAGATCGCTTATGACGAATTTGAGTTATCTCTTCGGAGCTTTCGTTCGATTGTTCTTCTTCCGAGATCCTTTTTTTAAAGTTAGATGCAGCAAGAACGGCCGATACCACCAATAACTGAATTACGATGACCCGTATAATGCCCATTATAAACAGTTTGCAACTCGGATTTTACACGATACACTGATATTATTTTTCGCAAAATGAACTTTTTATATATCCTCTTTGCGCGGACAGTCAATTGCAATATAATAATATTCAATTTTAATGTAATACTTGCCCCTGAGAACATTAGCCTAATGGAACAATAATTGCTTTAGGCCGAGAATCAGTGGTATAAAAGCCAACCAAACGATGGATTCCATATCACTTGCCATCCAATACTTGGAGTTAAAGCAATCAGCTTCGTTCACTCAGCATCTAACCAACAACTCAACCAACAACAATGAAGGTTACTCTCTTCTTCCTGGTTGTCGTCCTGTGCGTCGTAGCGATCTCCGCCCATGACAGCGAGCAACACGGCAAGGGACAAGGCAAGGGCAAAGGCAAGGACCATGCGGCGGCCGAAGCTGACCAGAAAGTAGGTGTCGGCAACGGTAAGGGCAAGGGCCAGGAGAAGGGTAACGCCGCTGAACGTGCAGAAGCTGGACGGGCACATGCCCAGAACGGTGGCAAGGGCAAGGAGAGTCCCAAGGGAAAGGAGAACGGAAAGGGCAAGGGCAAGAACTGAACGGACGCCGGATCAACTGAACTGAAATTACCAAAATAAATTGATACCAAATATGTCGAAATAATATAAGCATTTTATTTATCGC
>KZ062626.1:65192-90473 GCA_002091835.1 Anopheles maculatus
GCAGGACCGGGGTTCAAGTCTCATCTGGGCCGTTCCCCCATAGTGAGGACTGACTATCCAACTATGCGGTAACAATAAGTCTAGTAAGCCAGAAATGGCAGGCATGACCTTAAGTGGTCGTTAGGCCAAGAAAGAAGAAGATATACTCACGAATACAATAAACCTAATATCTAAAACGTTTGGAACCTTGACTTGAAGGAACTAAGAAGAAAACGATCCCACCCTGCGCTCGGTATTCTCCAGCCGCTCTCTAATGCTTGCTGTTAATAATTTAATTTACCACCTCTCTCTCTCTCGTGTGAATCCCACCAGTGTGTCTAAGCACTACGGGCTGGTTCAGTGTGCCACAATGCGATGCGTTAACACCATCTCATACACGTGTCACGTACACCACACCAAGAGAGGTGGAGCTGTGTACTGGTTGGTTCGGGCTGAATTTCCTAATCGGTCCCTCATATAGCGTTCGAACGATATGGGCAATTAGTTAGTGGCATGGTTCGTCAGTTTTAGTTCCTCTGTCCATACACCACGAAACCAACGCAACAAAACACTGCCTTCAAGCAGTTAACCATTTCGAATCAAAGCGTTTTTTGTGAATGATTCATGCTTTATAACCCGTATGCATAATGCATGATCGTTCGGCAGAGTTTGTTCGCCTGTTTCGTGTAAGATGGAATTTTGAATAAGAAGCAAGTTCAGCTTCTGTAGCACAAGTTCAAGTTTGACTCGTTTTATTACGAGAGTCAATTAATTTTTAACGGATATTTTCAATTTAAAAGAATTTAAAAATTAAATTCAACGGCAAAATCAACCAGCCTTCAGTCGGTTTATTGATAAGCCAAATTCAATCATTCTCTTTCGATTGTGATAACACTACGCTACTCTCTAGTAAAGCCGTTAATTGCTGTAGATTAGCTCTGCACGTTGAATAATCGCGTGAAAGCAGCTGTTTGAATGGAAAAAGAAACATCTATTCATTACTCATACGACAAGACGCGCTCGGGTTTTTGTTAGAAATTTTATAATGCTTAGCATCATTTATTTGCATATTGGTATTTTTTCTCAATCACCTGCAATCATGTAGTGAAGAGCACTTTTTACGGTGAATTTTGTTCTTCGCTGGATTTTTCTTTACCATTTCTATGCTGTTTTCCATGGCCTTTGCCATTTGCTTTGCCATTCTTTTCGTGACCTTTTTTCTTCCCATTTCCAGGGCTGCTGCGAGATGGTTTGCCGTATTGTTGAACCTCTTCATCGCCAGTGATGGGTTCCGGGAATTTCGATATAGGTTCTTCTAGTCGACTGACAACGGGACTGTATTGTAGAACGTAAGGGCTCTTTGCGATTTTCTTAGTATCAGTCAACTGATCTGTTGGTTTGATTGTCACAACGACGGGGGGAGAAAATATCTGTCCAATTTTTTTAGTAGCGTTTGTGAGAACATTTTTTTGCGACAATTTAGTAGGTGTACTGCCCAAAGATCGCTTATGACGAATTTGAGTTATCTCTTCGGAGCTTTCGTTCGATTGTTCTTCTTCCGAGATCCTTTTTTTAAAGTTAGATGCAGCAAGAACGGCCGATACCACCAATAACTGAATTACGATGACCCGTATAATGCCCATTATAAACAGTTTGCAACTCGGATTTTACACGATACACTGATATTATTTTTCGCAAAATGAACTTTTTATATATCCTCTTTGCGCGGACAGTCAATTGCAATATAATAATATTCAATTTTAATGTAATACTTGCCCCTGAGAACATTAGCCTAATGGAACAATAATTGCTTTAGGCCGAGAATCAGTGGTATAAAAGCCAACCAAACGATGGATTCCATATCACTTGCCATCCAATACTTGGAGTTAAAGCAATCAGCTTCGTTCACTCAGCATCTAACCAACAACTCAACCAACAACAATGAAGGTTACTCTCTTCTTCCTGGTTGTCGTCCTGTGCGTCGTAGCGATCTCCGCCCATGACAGCGAGCAACACGGCAAGGGACAAGGCAAGGGCAAAGGCAAGGACCATGCGGCGGCCGAAGCTGACCAGAAAGTAGGTGTCGGCAACGGTAAGGGCAAGGGCCAGGAGAAGGGTAACGCCGCTGAACGTGCAGAAGCTGGACGTGCACATGCCCAGAACGGTGGCAAGGGCAAGGAGAGCCCCAAGGGAAACGAGAACGGAAAGGGCAAGGGCAAGAACTGAACGGACGCCGGATCAACTGAACTGAAATTACCAAAATAAATTGATATAAAATATGTCGAAATAATATAAGCATTTTATTTATCGCGGATAAAGCTGGAGAATTGGTACGAAGGATAATCACCTGGTATGGATTGTGCTATTGAGGAAGAGAATTCGTGTAACTGTGTTGGTCAATGCGACATTGCAAGTATCTTCCATGGAACATGGAACATGGAACAATACAAAACATGGATTAAACAAATTTCATGAGTCCTATGTAGACTATGCTTGTATGATATTGAGATATTTAAAAAGTGTAAGGCTACTTTAATGCATGGACCTGAACCTCATGTTTTGAAGACCTTTCAGGCTAATTTGTGATTTACTAAACTATATTTAACTTGATAATCAAAAAGCTAGTGCTGAAGAAGATTTGTCCAAGAATGAATTGATCTAGAACGTGATTGACCTCGTTATTCTTGATAATAGATATTTAGAGTAGTCTTTAAAATTTATTATTATGTTCTAAAATCAAGGATAGGACTTGTGGAAAACGGGAGCCTTGCTGGTCTTCACCAGGCCAGGACCAGGGATCGAATCCCGCCGGAGCATATCCCCGTAAGCAGGACTGACTATTCAACTACGAATAATAAACAAGTCAGAGATAGACAGTAATCGCAAGCCAAGACCTGGGAGATTATGCAGCTAAATAAGAAGTTGAAAACAAGGGCATAATTATTCATCCAGATTGACTTACTGTTTTCCGCCACATATGATGGTTGAGTGGCAGATCAAGCCCTTTAGGGGCTTTGATAATCACTGGCGAAGATCGGATTCTCTGTAAATCGGTGCCCCTAACAAGGGTTTTTTTACTGGTCATTCGTTCGTCTCGTTACTTAACGTTTTTAAAACCTTCGTATTTCGGTGCCCCCAAGTGGCGGGGCCTTATACGGCCGCCTACTCCGCCCACCGTTTGATCTGCCACTGGTTATGGTAATTGCTTAACGAGATCAGCTTTACCAAATCAAGTATTCAAGTTTTGAAATTTATTATAACTAGCATGAAATGGCCAATTATTATTAGAAACAACTCCATAAACGATCGTCCTGGATGTTCCTCTCACATCATTCCGTATGTCCACCGAAGTAATTTTCTCTACTTTAGCAATTATCACCTAATTTTATAAGTGAAATAAACATACTGATACCACAATTTCAGAAGTAATGTATACATTATTTACGGGCACTCGTGGTTCACGTTAGCTTAATTGACATTTAACAATTTGTCACTTCTGGCTACGTCAGTACCATACAAACTGCCTGCTATAAATGCAGCTGTTCAGTCATCAAAGCATTATACCAATTCGAGCCACTCCAGCCAAACCATCAACACCCAGCAATAATGAAGGCTACTCTCTTCTTCCTGGTTGTCGTCCTGTGCGTCGTAGCGATCTCGGCCCGTGACAACGAGCAACACGGCAAGGGACAAGGCAAGGGCAAAGGCAAGGAGCATGCGTCGGCCGAAGCTGATCAGAAAGTAGGTGTCGGCAACGGTAAGGGCAAGGGACAGGAGAAGGGTAACGCCGCTGAACGTGCAGAAGCTGGACGTGCACATGCCCAGAACGGTGGCAAGGGCAAGGAGAGCCCCAAGGGAAAGGAGAACGGAAAGGGCAAGGGCAAGAACTGAACGAACGCCGGATCAACTGAACTGAAATTACCAAAATAAATTGATACCAAATATGTCGAAATAATATAAGCATTTTATTTATCGCTGATAAAGCTAAAGAAATAGGCACAAATGAATGAAAATGCAGTCTAGGATGTCGTAATTGGTACGAAGGATAATCACATTGTATGGATTGTGCTATTGAGGAAGAGAATTCGTATAACTGTGTTGGTCAATGCGACATTGCAGACTATTCAGCGGATTTCAAGTATCTTATTTGATGCACGTTTCCTAGCCAATACCGGTGTACCACAAGGTAGTGTCCTTAGTCCTTTGCTGTTTATCCTTTACATTAATGACGTTAGCTTTGTTTTGCCTCAGGTTTTTTTTGTGTTATGCTGACGACATTAAAAATTTTTATCCTGTCTCCTCACTTAATAATTGTTCCGTCCTTCAAAGCTTCCATAATCGTTTTTCTAAATGGTGTGATGTTAATAAGCTTGTTCTTAGTCCTAATAAATGTAATGTTATCTCGTTCACTCGTTCTCGTTCCCTAATCCTTTATCCCTACACCATCGACCAGATCTCTGTCAACCGAGTATCTGTTGTTAGGGACCTCGGTGTTTGGCTGGATTCTGGTCTTACCTTTACCAGCCACATCGACTCCCTGGTCACCAGAGCTCGGAGAACGCTTGGAGTATTGAAGCGTGTTGCCTGCGATTTTACTGATCCTCAATGCCTAAAGGTATTATTCTGCTCACTGGTCAGGTCGCTGTTGGAATACTGCTCGGTGATTTGATCACCGTCGGCGAGGATCCACATAGACCGGATCGAGAGAGTTCAGCGATCCTTCACGAGGTTTGCTGTACGCAAGATCTATGGGTCCCACCATTCGGCACTCCCTTGTTACGAGGACAGGTGCCGGTTGCTGGGCTTGCGGACCCTTGAAACTCGCCGAACCACTGCCCAATCCTTCTTCATTGCCTCCCTCCTTCTCCTCTGTGTTGATGCCCCATCGTTGCTGTCTATTATTCCTTTCTATGAACCTTCTCGTTGCCATCGCACACGGCGCCCGCTATAAGTCCCTACCCGCCGCACTGCAATTGGTCGTAAAGATACTTTGTTGTGTGCGATACGTGCGTTTAACTCCTCATCCCATCTGTTCGACTATAACCTCTCCTTATCATATTTTCGTTCCCGCTTACATTCCTCTCCCTAGACCCTGTCCCTTGATAAGTTGGCCAATTAACTAAGGTTAGGGTTAGGGCGGCCCGGTGGTGTATACGATAGCGGCACCAGTCTTCACACGGCAGGACCGGGGTTCGAATCCCGGCGGACCGCCTCCCCGTACGCAGGACTGACTATCCAGCTACGGGTAAAACCAAGTCATAGAAAGCTAGAAATAGCAGGCCAAGACCTTCCGAGGTTGTAGAGCCAGATAAGAAGAAGAAGAAGGGTTAGTTTTAATCTTAAGTTTATTGTATAGTCGTAAGGCAAACAATTTAATACACGAAATTGAAATTGAAATTGAAATTGATACAGGGTTAAACGAATTCCATGTGTCATGTGGAGACAATGCGTACAAGATATTGAGATATTAAAAAAATACATGAATTCTCTAATGCATGAGCCTGTTAATCTTTTCTTAGCCTCAAAGGTCTTCTTGGTCCTTAGCTGATTTATTGAACTAAAGTTAACTAGAGCCAGTCCTAAAAGGATTTGTCCATGAATGAATCGATCTACAAGTGATTAAATCTGACACGATGTTAGATATTTACATGATATTAGATGTTTTAAGTAGCTTTCAAATTTTATTATGATCTAAAATTAGGCTATAATTATCCATTCAAATACCCAGAGTGATTAACCAATATCAGCTACGTGTGAAAGTTTGGTTATAGTAATTGCTTAATAGGTCAAATACATTCAAAACTCTATTTTTGAAATCTGGTATGACTAGCATACTTTCCATGAAGTGATCAATTATTATTCTAAACAACTCCATAAACGATCGTCCTTGATGTTCCTCTCACATCATTCCGTATGTCCACCGAAGTAATTATCTCTACTTTAGCAATTATCACCTAATTTTATAAGTGAAATAAACATACTAATACCACAATTTCAGACGTATTGTATACATTATTTACGGGCACTCATGGTTCACGTTAGCTTAATTGACATTTAACAATTTGTCACTTCTGGCTACGTCGGTATCATACAAACTGTCTGCTATAAATGCAGCTGTTCAGTCATCAAAGCATTATACCAATTCGAGCCACTCCAGCCAAACCATCAACACCCAGCAATAATGAAGGCTACTCTCTTCTTCCTGGTTGTCGTCCTGTGCGTCGTAGCGATCTCGGCCCGTGACAACGAGCAACACGGCAAGGGACAAGGCAAGGGCAAAGGCAAGGAGCATGCGTCGGCCGAAGCTGATCAGAAAGTAGGTGTCGGCAACGGTAAGGGCAAGGGACAGGAGAAGGGTAACGCCGCTGAACGTGCAGAAGCTGGACGTGCACATGCCCAGAACGGTGGCAAGGGAAAGGAGAGCCCTAAGGGAAAGGAGAACGGAAAAGGCAAGGGCAAGAACTGAACGGACGATGAAACGACTGAACTGAAATTACCAAAATAAATTGATACCAAATATGTCGAAATAATATGAGCATTTTATTTATCGCGGATAAAGCTGGAGGATTGGCGCAAATGAAAGAAAATGTCGTAATTGGTACGATGGATAATCACCTGGTACGGATCGTGCTATTGGGGATGAGAATTCGTGTAATTGTGTTGACCAATGCTGTATCTCAGACTAACCATGGCTTTTGAAGTATCTTTTTTGTTTCACATAGAACAATACCCACATAGAAACAATGATTTACATAGAACAAACTAAATTTCTATATCATGTGGAGTTCATGCATATAAATTATAGCTATATTTAAAAAATACATTAATACTCTACGAATCGACCCGTTTCCCTTTTTTCGGCTTACAGTTTTTCTAAGTCCTTAGGTGGTTTATTAGACTATATTAAAATAGATTGTCCAAGAGGCTTCCCTAAAGAGGATTTGTCCAAGAATGAATCAGCAAACAACGTGATTTAATGTGACACGATATTAGATATTTACATGCTAGTAGATATTTTGAGAAGCTTTCAAAGCTAATTATGGTCTACAATTAGGCTATCCAGACTGGTTCATCCAACTATCCAGACTGATTAACCAATATCCGCCACGTGTGATAACATTGCTATGGTAGCTACTTAATGGCAGTAGTTCTAGCAAATTAAGTACTTCATTATTTTAATCTCTTATGACTAGCATGCTTCTGATCAGTTCAATCAAAACGAACAATTATTGTTATAAACAACTCCATAGACGATCGTACTAGACGATCCTCACACATTATTCTCAATGCCATATCCTCACATACCATTCACAATGAAGTAATTTTCTAAACTGTACCAATTATCACCTTTATCGATATTAAAATGTTGTGGGTAGACGATGCATACTGATACCATCACTTCAAACGCACTGAAAACAGTATTTACGGCCACTTAAGAAGCAATCATGGTTCACGTTAGCTTAATTGACATTTAACAATGTGTCACTTGTACCTGCGTCGGAATCACACAAACTGTCTGCTATAAATGCAGCAGCCCAAGCAGCTAAGTATTATACCAATTCGAGCTTCTCCAGCTAAACCATCCACACCCAGCAACCATGAAGGCTACTCTCTTCTTCCTGATCGTCGTACTGTGCGCAGTCGCCTTGGCTGCTCCACCGTCTGAGCAGAAGAGAGAAGGCAAGGGCAAAGGCGACGGAAAGGGTAAGGGCAAGAATAATCGCCAGGAGATGGCGGATTCGGGCTCGCAGGAAGATGGACAGGATGATAGCCAGGAGGAAGGCCACGGTGGAAAGGGCAAGGGAGCAAAGGCCGGCAAGGGTGGAAAGGGAGGCAAGGGTGACATGGAAAGTGAAATGCGCAACGCCAGACGCCACATGGAAAGCCCTGCCGGAAAGGGTAGGAACGAGCAGCTGAAGGGTCGTGAAAATGGTCCCAAGCCTAAGGAAAATGGCAAGGGCAAGAAGAACTAATCTGAAGATCGGACGAAACGTTGACGAATAATGACGAATAAAATGTGAAATGAAAAAAAAAACTCACAATTCAATTCAAGTAATATGCAATATCTTGAGAATCGTTAAGATTTATATTATTACTAATATTCTTCTTCTTCCTTGGCACTACAACCTCATGAGGTTTTGGCCTGCTATTGCTACTTCTCTGTGACTTAGTCTTTACCCGTAGCTGGATAGTCAGTCCTGCGTTATTACTAATATGCTGTGTTAAAAAATTGGTTGGTCATTATGATAATGAAAGTGTCCAGTTTTTACATCAGGTTTAGGATTTTAGCTACCCATTTAAAGTGAAGTATGTCGGGAGTTTTTCAACGGATATATGTCAAAAACTAGGCGGCCCAGTGGTAGATGCGACAGCGCTGCCGGTCTTCACACGGCAGGACCGGGGTTCAAATCTTCCCCCGTAGTGAGGACTGACTATCCAACTATACGGTAACAATAAGTCTAGTAAGCCAGAAATGGCAGGCATGACCTAAGAGGTCGTTAGGCCAAGGAAGAAGATGTCAAATATAATATTTTGAACTATTGTCTCTAGAGTAAGAGAACTAGATATCTCTTATTTAATACAATTACATATTTCAAAAATTTATTTAAACATCCTTATTTCATAAAAAATAGGGATTAAGCGCGATATTAAAAGTACTAACATTTTAATTTGAAAAATTATATTATTTAAAACAAACATACTGCATGGGAGGGAAGCAAAGACGTTTCATTATGTTTTTAAATATATTTACTTTAATAAAGAACGTCTTTATTTATTTGTATTTGTGAAATTTGTTGTTTTGCCAAGACGATTATTTTCTGTGAGTGTTTGTATGGTTACGATTTACACAGCAAATTTGTTCTATAAAAAATTCTGGAAAGTCCAAGACATTAGATCATGACATATTATTTCCCGGCATATTTATTATTATGGCCTTACTATACTCTTACTACTTTCTTACTCGACATATGTCATTCCAAAATATCCTTTAAACTACTAAGAACAGACTTAACTAGACGTGCGTATAGCGATAATGACCCCTTGACTGCTATGGCTCGAACACTAAATGAGAATTATTTATTTTTTGACTGGCATCGTCCTTTCCATGTTCTGTAGTCTTCGTTTAGTCTTTATCAGGCATCGTCACTAATTTGTATAGCTTTTAGGGTAGGTTTAAGTTCTGTGATAGGGCCAATTCACTCGGCCAATCACTTTGGATTGTAATAAACAATAAACAATACAATATGAATTCTTCATAATATTCGATTGAGTTTATAAACCGTTTCTGGTATAAGTTAAATGCAACAAAATCATATCAGTATTTTTCATTTAACATCTTTTATTCGTCAACGTTTAGTCCGATCTTCAGATTAGTTCTTCTTGCCCTTGCCATGTTCCTTAGGCTTAGGACCATTTTCACGACCCTTCAGCTGCTCGTTCCTACCTTTTCCGGCAGGGCTTTCCATGTGACGTCTGGAGTTGCGCATTTCACTTTCCATGTCACCCTTGCCTCCCTTTCCACCCTTGCCGGCCTTTGCTCCCTTGCCCTTTCCACCGTGGCCTTCCTCCTGGCTATCATCCTGTCCATCTTCCTGCGAGCCCGAATCCGCCATCTCCTGGCGATTATTCTTGCCCTTACCCTTTCCGTCGCCTTTGCCCTTGCCTTCTCTCTTCTGCTCAGACGGTGGAGCAGCCAAGGCGACTGCGCACAGGACGACGATCAGGAAGAAGAGAGTAACCTTCATGGTTGCTGGGTTTGGATGGTTTAGCTGGAGTAGCTCGAATTGGTATAATACTTAGCTGCTTGGGCTGCTGCATTTATAGCAGATAGTTTGTGTGATTCCGACGCAGGCACAAGTGACACATTGTTAAATGTCAATTAAGCTAACGTGAACCATGATTGCTTCTTAAGTGCCCGTAAATACTGTTTTCAGTGCGTTTGAAGTGATGGTATCAGTATGCATCGTCTACCCACAACATTTTAATATCGGTAAAGGTGATAATTGGTACAGTTTAGAAAATTACTTCATTGTGAATGATATGTGAAGATATGGCATTGAGAATAATGTGTGAGGATCATCTAGTACGATCGTCTATGGAGTTGTTAATAACAATAATTGTTCGTTTTGATTGAATTGATCAGAAGCATGCTAGTCATAAGAGATTAAAAAAATGAAGTACTTAATTTGCTAGAACTACTGCCATTAAGTAGCTACCTTAGCAATGTTATCACACGTGGCGGATAATGGTTAATCAGTCTAGATAGTTGAATGGACCAGTCTGGATAGCCTAATTTTAGACCATAATTAGCTTTGAAAGCTACTCAAAATATATATTATCATGTAAATATCTAATATCGTGTCACATTAAATCACGTTATTTGCTGATTCATTCTTGGAAAAATCCCCTTTCGAGAAGCCTCTTTTACGATCTATCTTAATATAGTCTAATAAACCACCTAAGGACCTAGAAAAACTGTAAGACGAAAAAAGGGAAACGGGTCCATGCATTAGAGTATCCATGTATTTTTTTAATATAGCTATATTTTATATGCATTATCTCCACATGATACATAAATTTAGTTTGTTCTATGTAAATCATTGTTTCTATGTGAGTATTGTTCTATGTGAAACAAAAAAGATACTTTAAATGCCATGGTTAGTCTGAGATGCATTGGTCAACACAATTACACGAATTCTCATCCCCAATAGCACGATCCGTACCAGGTGATTATCCATCGTACCAATTACGACATTTTCTTTCATTTGCGCCAATCCTCCATCTTTATACGCGATAAATAAAATGCTTATATTATTTCGACATATTTGGTATCAATTTATTTTGGTAATTTCAGTTCAGTCGTTCCATCGTCCGTTCAGTTCTTGCCCTTGCCCTTTCCGTTCTCCTTTCCCTTGGGGCTCTCCTTTCCCTTGCCACCGTTCTGGGCATGTGCCCGTCCAGCTTCTGCACGTTCAGCGGCGTTACCCTTCTCCTGGCCCTTGCCCTTACCGTTGCCGACACCTACTTTCTGGTCAGCCTCGGCCGACGCATGGTCCTTGCCTTTGCCCTTGCCTTGTCCCTTGCCGTGTTGCTCGTTGTCACGGGCCGAGATCGCTACGACGCACAGGACGACAACCAGGAAGAAGAGAGTAGCCTTCATTATTGCTGGGTGTTGATGGTTTGGCTGGAGTAGCTCGAATGGGTATAATGCTTAGATTACTGAACAGCTGCATTTATAGCAGACAGTTTGTATGATACCGACGTAGCCAGAAGTGACAAATTGTTAAATGTCAATTAAGCTAACGTGAACCATGAGTGCCCGTAAATAATGTATACATTACTTCTGAAATTGTGGTATCAGTATGTTTATTTCACTTATAAAATTAGGTGATAATTGCTAAAGTAGAGAAAATTACTTCGGTGGACATACGGAATGATGTGAGAGGAACATCCAGGACGATCGTTTATCGAGTTGTTTCTAATAATAATTGGCCATTTCATGCTAGTTACAATAAATTTCAAAACTTGAATACTTGATTTGGTAAAGCTGATCTCGTTAAGCAATTACCATAACCAGTGGCGGATCAAACGGTGGGCGGAGTAGGCGGCCGTCTAAGGCCCCGCCACTTGGGGGCACCGAAATACGAAGGTTTTAAAAACGTTAAGTAACGAGACGAACGAATGACCAGTAAAAAAACCCTTGTTAGGGGCACCGATTTACAGAGAATCCGATCTTCGCCAGTGATTATCAAAGCCCCTAAAGGGCTTGATCTGCCACTCAACCATCATATGTGGCGGAAAACAGTTAGTCAATCTGGATGAATAATTATGCCCTTGTTTTCAACTTCATATTTAGCTGCATAGCCTCCCAGGTCTTGGCTTGCGATTACTGTCTATGTTTGACTTGTTTATTAGTCGTAGTTGAATAGTCAGTCCTGCTTAAGGGGATATGGTCCGGCGGGATCCCTGGTCCTGGCCTGGTGAAGACCAGCAAGGCTCCCGTTTTCCACAAGTCCTATCCTTGATTTTAGAACATAATAATAAATTTTAAAGACTACTCTAAATATCTATTATCAAGAATAACGTAGTCAATCACGTTCTAGATCAATTCATTCTTGGACAAATCTTCTTCGGCAGTAGCATTTTGAATATCAAGTTAAATATAGTTTAGTAAATCACAAATTAGCCTGAAAGGAAGAGGTTCAGATCCATGCATTAAAGTAGCCTTACACTTTTTAAATATCTCAATATCATACAAGCATTGTCTACATAGGACTCATGAAATTTGTTTAATCCATGTTTTGTATTGTTCCATGTTCCATGTTCCATGGAAGATACTTGCAATGTCGCATTGACCAACACAGTTACACGAATTCTCTTCCTCAATAGCACAATCCATACCAGGTGATTATCCTTCGTACCAATTCTCCAGCTTTATCCGCGATAAATAAAATGCTTATATTATTTCGACATATTTGGTATCAATTTATTTTGGTAATTTCAGTTCAGTTGATCCGGCGTCCGTTCAGTTCTTGCCCTTGCCCTTTCCGTTCTCCTTTCCCTTGGGGCTCTCCTTGCCCTTGCCACCGTTCTGGGCATGTGCACGTCCAGCTTCTGCACGTTCAGCGGCGTTACCCTTCTCCTGGCCCTTGCCCTTACCGTTGCCGACACCTACTTTCTGGTCAGCTTCGGCTGCCGCATGGTCCTTGCCTTTGCCCTTGCCTTGTCCCTTGCCATGTTGCTCGCTGTCATGGGCGGAGATCGCTACGACGCACAGGACGACAACCAGGAAGAAGAGAGTAGCCTTCATTGTTGCTGGGTGTTGATGGTTTGGCTGGAGTAGCTCGAATTGGTATAATGCTTAGATGACTGAACAGCTGCATTTATAGCAGACAGTTTGTATGATACCGACGTAGCCAGAAGTGACAAATTGTTAAATGTCAATTAAGCTAACGTGAACCAAGAGTGCCCGTAAAAAATGTATACAATACGTCTGAAATTGTGGTATCTGTATGTATCGTCTATCCGTAAAATTAGGAGATAATTGGTAAAATTGAGATAACTACTTCGGTTCACATACGGAATAATATGCGAGGATCATCCAGTACGATTGTCTATGGACTTGTTTAGAATAATAATTGATCACTTCAAGGGAAGTATGCTAGTCATACCAGATTTAAAAAATAGAGTTTTGAATGTATTTGACCTATTAAGCAATTACTATAACCAAACTTTCACACGTAGCTGATATTGGTTAATCAGTCTGGGTATTTGAATGGATAATTATAGCCTAATTTTAGATCATAATTAAATTTGAAAGCTACTTAAAACATCTAATATCATGTAAATATCTAATATTGTGTCACATTTAATCGCTTGTAGATCGATTCATTTATGGACAAATCCTTTTCAGGGCTGGCTCTAGTTAACTTTAGTTCAATAAACCAGCTAAGGACCAAGAAGACCATTGAGGCTAAGAAAAGATATACAGGCTCATGCATTAGAGAATTCATGTATTTTTAAATATCTCAATATCTTGTACGCATTGTCTCCACAAGACACATGGAATTCGTTTAACCCTGTATCAATGTGGATCAAAAAGATACTTTAAATCCGCTGAATAGTCTGCAATGTTGTATTGACCAACACAGTTACACGATTTCTCTTCCTCAATAGCACAATCCATACCAGGTGATTATCCTTCGTACCAATTACGACATCCTAGACTGCATTTTCTTTCATTTGTGCCTATTTCTTTAGCTTTATCAGCGATAAATAAAATGCTCATATTATTTCGACATATTTGGTATCAATTTATTTTGGTAATTTCAGTTCAGTTGATCCGGCGTCCGTTCAGTTCTTGCCCTTGCCCTTTCCGTTCTCCTTTCCCTTGGGACTCTCCTTGCCCTTGCCACCGTTCTGGGCATGTGCCCGTCCAGCTTCTGCACGTTCAGCGGCGTTACCCTTCTCCTGGCCCTTGCCCTTACCGTTGCCGACACCTACTTTCTGGTCAGCTTCGGCCGCCGCATGGTCCTTGCCTTTGCCCTTGCCTTGTCCCTTGCCGTGTTGCTCGCTGTCATGGGCCGAGATCACTACGACGCACAGGACGACAACCAGGAAGAAGAGAGTAGCCTTCATTGTTGTTGATTGAGTTGGGTGTTGCGTTAAAGCTTGGATAGAACGATTGATGCGAGCTCACTAACTTGGAATGTGATGTAGCTACATATCCCTTTCCATGCTTTTATACCCAGCTCAAACCATACTGGCGATTAAAAAGATATTAGTTTCGGTGGACATATATTTGATTACGCATATTTAACACAAATGATGAGCTATATCCAGATATGTCTATGAGACCTCTACCTTATACATTGCTTTAGTCATCATCCTTATTTAACACGATGATCTTATTTATTTCCCCTAGATGAACACAACAGACGATCGCCTTCCGAAGCTAGAGTTTACGCTCTCGGTGGATGAAGAAAATGCTCTTACACTGTACGAAGAGCTCGAGCAGACGGACATCAACCCGACCAATCTCAACGTAAACTGTTGTTGTGGTCTGCTGCGTACCTCACCCTTCCACCAACCAAAGTCTTCCTCGAGCCCTACCGGACGCCTTCGGGTGGATCCGCTGCAACATGAGGACGGTGCACAAAATAGACATCATGGCCATCATCATCACCATCGGCATACGGAAGATGCGGACCATGACTTCCATATTTCTACCGGTTCCTGTGAGGAGTACGACTGCGATAACACACTGTCCGATAGATGGCGCCAAAACGTGACACGTCGCAACGAACGCTACCGATCGTTTGGATTGCTAGAATCCAGTATTCTAAACAGCTTCCAGCTACAAAACTTTCGCCGCAAGACGCCCAGTGTTTTCGATTCATCGAGCTCTTCGGGACAGACGAGCTGTAGCTCTACCGCCTCGAGCATGATTGAGGACATTTCGGATAAGATCGACGAAATTGGAAAGCTCGACACCAACATCCATTCGCTCATGTACAAATCTGTTGAGCTGCATAACGACATTCTGGTAAGTTTCTGCTGGCTCAAAGTGTTTATTCTGACTTAATTTGATGAACTCAATGAATTTAATTCTTTAACCCTTGGTACAAGAGTTCATATTAACAACATCTATTTCTGACCATCTTCTTCCATTGCCAGTCTTTGGAGGCCACCACCAACCGCTTAATAGCCGATGCGAAGAAACTCTCAGACGACCTGGACGATGTACGATTCCTGGACGAGCTGATCGCCATCCTCAATGGGGACATTGGTCCCGTGATACACCGCGAATGGCCGTACAAAATCGACACGGATGCCCCGATAGAAGAAGGCACACCAGTCACCTAACCCACGGACACGGACCAATCTCAGTGCCCCGTTGTGCTGGAAGTCGTCGCGTCCGGTCGCCTAAATACGCCTTATTACGCCGACAGATCCTCATGACCGGAGGTGGCTTTGTAGTGCCGCGGCCATGCAAAAGAAAAAGCGAACTGCCACACAAGACTTCAAGTAGATTTTCAAATCGATAGCATTACACATATTTCCTTCTAGTGTGTGTATCGACAAGACACCAATGTCCACCCTTGGGCGGAACGCTATCTATCGTGCAAATGTCCTCGTCCTCGTACACAACGGTAATTGGCTTACCGGTGTGGCGGAAAACGTCGTCCACGGTCAGCCGCAGCTGTCGTGAGTTGTCCAATATTCAATTTAATGCTTCCGGGAATGCAGCGATTTTTTGCGTCCCCTACTACCGTGTCTTGGCAGTACGGAAACTTCTTAGCCAGCATAATTGTACGTGACTGTAGGAGCATTGTGGTTGTAATTTCAAAAATAGATCAAATAGAGCTAACCAAGTCCACTGTGAGGTCAATTAGATCGCATCATATGCTTGTGAAGCGTGTTTCAAACTACGCTAACGAGCATCATTATAGTAGATTAGCAAATTATACCTAAGGAAAACTGTTCTGAATACGTAGCTTGTACAATAAATGGCCCAATTGTGATACATATTAAACGCGAATAATGTTTCTTGTCCTTTTTTATATAGAGCACGTGCGAACTATTTGAATGTTAATTTACGTTAAAGGTCGCTGCACATAAATCATCGACAGCACGTTTCTACAAGTGGTGTAATATTGTCATTAAAATTGAAAATTAAACATCTATAATATCATTAACTGAAAATAACCGATTTGCCTGGTATATTTGGTTCAAATTTTTCTACAATAGTCTCCTAGCGTCCCGTACACTACGGGCTCTTGTTTCAACGATTGCATACATTCAGGCGACATACTTCTATTTTGCATTTTGTTATGATCCAACAATTTGGTTTTAAGTCAGAGCCGAAGTCTAGCTTACGGCTTTTAGTTACCAAATACTCAGGTCGTAGAATCGTTATGAAAATTTAGTAAAAATTTAACATTCAAAATCAATTATAGGTCCGAACTACCAGTAAGTATGTGGTTTGAGCACCCTGTCAAAAGTTGGTGTATAATATTTTGAGTAAATTAGCATTCACCAACACGACATGATACAGTTTGAACTTTAAATCTAACCAATTCCGTTTGACTGTTGTTGCCCAAAAACCGAGAGCCTTCAAATCCGGAAAGGTGAACAGTTTTCGTCAGGGGAGTTAGGGTGCAATCAATTTGTCACCCAAAATCGAAAATGCAAACAGCCCCAAACAGCAACATATTTCGCGTGCGGTAATAACTTTTGTCATTGACTTCCTTTATTTTATGCAACATCGAACAAACGTGACCGTGCGGGTGTATGCGCCTTGCTCTGGCAAGCATAATCACGCCATTGAACTTGCCACATACACCCGGTACCGCTGCATACATTCACAAAACGCACACAACAAACGAACGTCCGGGTGTTTTGATCCCGGTCGATCGTCCTGGTCTGTGCGGTGTGTTGGCCTTTCCGCCCTGTGGACCGATTGCACCAAAGCTTCGCATATGAATTTATGCACGATACGAGCAGAGAGTGACAGCGGGTAGAACACACCAATTGGGGACAATCCGGTTCGGGGTCCTTTACCGGAGTTTTGTTTTGCTGTGTGTGTGTGTGTGTGTGCGCGCTTTTTTATCTATACTCACTGCCACACTCTCGACTTCAACCCGGAACTACCGGAGCTACCAGTTAGAAATGCAAATAAACTCCCACTACTTCACGTCCAACGTCCTGCGCTTCTGCATTCCGTGGTATCAAATCAAGAGCAACAAAGTGAGCAATTGTGGTGAGCTCCATCCATGAGTTGGCAAAGTTTTGCAACATTTTATTAACTTTACTGCCCTGAAGGGTTCCGCTGTGCTTCATCGCCCTTAGAACGCAACCCATTCCCCGGACTCCAAGAGGCGAAAACTTAATTACTCCAGTCGGGGAGTTTCCAGTCCACATCATCACTCAACTCAGTCCCAACTCCATGGAAAAAGAATAGGAAGGGCAGAAGGATAAGGGGTCGGAAGCAAACAAACACCCACACTCCTTCTTCACTAGTTTTTTTTCCCCCCTATCCTTTATTGCGATTTAGCGTTCGTTAACCTGGTGATGTGGTTTTTTTTTGCACTCACTTCCGGCACTCCAAAGGTTGCATTCCTACGGTATGGGGAGCTGATGGTGCAAACTCAGGTTCGGTATGGCCCATTGACTGTTACGTTCACCTCTAGCCCTCTCCTTCACTGGCCGGAGCGGGAACGTTGCTCGATTTAGCTCCATCCTTGATGGGTACCCTAGCATGGGAAGGACTAAAGAATGGAAAAAATAAAACCGAGTCTAAATTCAATGCACTTCACGCTGAGGATGTTACGGAAACCGGGTGGAAATGGTACAATTCATGTTCTAATTATAAAATGACATTGTTCTTGTTTTGATTGCTCTGTAGCAATTGTTTCAATTTGTGATACAATATAAAAGACGTACGCCCTAATGCATCTGTTTATGTTTAATATAGCTAATGGAGTTCAAAATCGATCAATGTTGCTAAAAACTGTCACCTACTGTGCTACGAAAATAGCACCGCATCCGACAGCAGGAAGGTGGCCACTGTTTGCCAAGAGCACAACAACCGTCCCATCCTACCAACTTCCTTTTCGCTGCTCAAACTAGGTGCCGCAAGTGCTAATGATAGAAAATGGCAAAAATGTAGGCCGAATTTGCCACCCTGCAAGCATGCCCGAGCTTCGTACAACCTTCCCAGGAATGCGAAATCGAGCACGATTCCTTGGCCACCGGAAAAGGGATGGTGTAGGGTGGCACCAGGCGGTAGGTGAAAACTTTGCAGATTTTCCAACGATTTTCACTTTTCCTTCTCTCGCTCGCCGGGCACCAGTTTGCGAACTGGCAACTTTTGGCACCTTCGAAGTAACACTTTTGGCCGGAAATTCCAGAGACACCCAGAGACTGAGGGCCGCGTGAGCAGTATAAGCGAAACAAAAACTGTACCAAGAAAAGTTTCCCGATTGCGCCAGCACAGTGGTGGAATGCGAGAAACTATTCAGACGACCGGAAGCAGCCACCATCCATTGTACCCGCCGGGGAGTCGTGTGGAATGGATGAGAACGGTTAGTTCTCAGACTCGGCTCGGAAGTTTGCATTACCCCGTGCACGCACGTCACAATTTTGTGACGTGCCGTATTCACACACTCCCGCACACATTGCCGGCATCATCACGTCATGGAAAAAGCGGGTTGCCCTGCCAAGCTTTCACTTATGAACGCGTGTGTGCGCGCGTATTTGAAATGGCCACGCCACTGGCTACAATATAGACGCGACTCCTAATCCGACCATGGTTTAAATATGGATAACTTACCAACACACTCACACCCATACTGTTTCATTATTGGCCTCGAACAGGTTTTTTGGGCTAGTATCAGGATGGACGGATTGGAACTGATCCGGCGCTTGTCGCACCATTTTTTTGCAAGCGAAACTTACACGAATAACCATTTTCCGATTGAGAACTGCTTGCTACCACTACTCGTACCCTCAGGTTCGTGTGTCGTGGTAGATGTTGAACCATTTCGGGACACCCGAAGGATGGGCCAATTCGACTGACATCCAACACGTGAAGCGACTATCAAACATGGTAGAATCGTGGCCCAGGAAAATGCTCTCACCGATCCACCCTGCGGGGTAAAACGAATTTCCGTTTTAGGATTTAGATGTTAAATAAACAGTATTATTAGAAACTATTTCCTCTAATAATTCTTTGAAGTATACAAAAGGCCCCCAAGGGTTGCCCAAAAGTAACGCAAAAAGACGCTAGTCTTCTCAGTGTGTTGTTGGTATCTTGCGGTGTTAATGAATCTTGATCTTGAGCGGATTCAATATTGAGCTTGCTCTCCAAGGGGACAAGATATTTCAATCAAATATCCAACGGATCTCGTCCATCAAGACACTTCATCCTACAAATAACCTCTTCTTTTTCCGAGCCATGAAGTTCGCATCAAGAAAGACATTGTCAGTATTACTTTATTTTCCTATCAGTATGTTGGACTCTTGATATTCTGAATACTGATGTTATTGCCGAGCCTAGTACATAATGTAGCTTATCAACATTCGAATTAGCCCTGCATATATTCTAATATACATAACATTTAGTTGAAAAAACGAGAGTAAAATGACACAGGATACTAAGGCTTTTCCACTTTTGACACCTGGTACGAATGGTAAGCCCCAAACGTTTAGCTTTGCTACGCGGCAACCACACAAACAACCCTAGCCGCCGAACATACGCCAGCTATTCCCTAACAACATTCAGCACAATCACTACGGCTTTTGTTTATATCTAACCTCAATACAGCATAGCGCATAGATAGCAGCAGCAGCAGCAGCACAACACCACCATCACCGTCGTCGTGTTATTCGCGGTGTCCTGGTGTGCGCGGCCTGTCTGCCACCCCTACCCTTTAGTGCGCAACCGGTATGAGAGTGTGAGCGAGACCCTGCCCGTCTGTGCCCGGAGGGCTGTTGGCCGATTTTCAATCATAAACAACATAAACCCAATGCTTCTGGCAGGGGTCTCGCACAACATACACCAATACAGCTTTACCCACCTTCGCACACGGAACATCAAACTTAAGCCATACTGTGGACCTCGATGCGAAAGAAATTACATGCCCCGAAAGCAGTCGAAAGGATCACGTTGCCGAGCTCGGATGTACTCAGGCACGGAGCGCTTCATTCGGTTCGGGGGTTTCTTTTACGTTGCGGTACGATCCTGGCCAGTCTGATAGAAAGTGTGTTAGCGCGCTCCACTTCTGAAGAAATGAAAGAACGGAGGGTTTAAAACAGTACGCAAAGCAAATTGCACCCAGTGTGTCCTGCAGGATAATAAAATGTGCAGCAAACGGTGCGGATGGTCCGTTCGTAAACGGACATTTTACTTTCCTTCCGTCGTACACACACCGACACGCACGCGTGCGGTTTGACGAGCGTGAGTGAATGGGGTTTGGAAGCGCAACGGTGGAGGGGAAAAAATAAAGACCCGTGTACAGTGTGCGCCGCGCCAAGTTTGTGTTCGGTCGGTCCGGGAAAATCGGTCACGAAAGTTTTTCGGCATTCAATTGATTTTCACTATTATCCTTCGGTGAACGGTGGGGTTTCGAAGGCAAGTGGTGGTGGTGAAGGGAGGGTGGAGAAACCGTGGGGCACTAAGGATGACAGACAGAGCAGAAAGAATCACTGTCGTCCTCTGTCTGTCGCTAGTGTGAGGGAAAAAGGGTCGAGTGAGAAAGGATCCCCGCGGGTGAAGTCATCATAAACAACTTTATGAAGCGTATGAATTACAAAAGGTGACTACTGCATCACAACTACACCGACACGGCAAAAAAAACCGAGGGCAGACGTCGACGGCGACGACGACGACGACGAAGACGAGAAATCAAGTGCCGTAGTGTTGTGTGTACTGGGACCGGGTTTCTTTTTTTTTCGCTCAGGATCCAAGAATCATCACCAGGTGAAGGACTTTTATCCTTCGTTCTGCAACATACAAATACACCATCGCGCCATCGAAGACATTCCGTCCGGTGTTGATTGTCGCCCAAAGATTCTACCGTACTGTTTTCTTTTTTCTGTTATTTTATTGCCGCATTAGCGCTAGAGGTTACGATTGGGGCCAACGTTGGTCGTGCCTTCGTCGCCGGGAAACGATGACAACATCCTGGCCAGCCACCGGCCGTGTGTGTGACGAGTTCGTACGGCAAACGACAGGTGTAAGTCGGTCAGTTCAAAAACACCAGCCCAATCGAAAACAAAAACGTTAACGGGGTTAAATCGCCGTAGATAAGCAGGTCACAACAGTTCGACGCACCAATGAGTACGCCTAAAATTCGTGGAAAGTCTGCGATACACGATGCAATCATCGGACCGAGTGCGTCCAGTGCGGCGGCCGTCGGTGGAGTCGGTGGTCCACAACACAACGCACTGCTCAAGATCGAATCCGTCGTGCCGAAGCTCACTACCCGCGGTGCAAACGGTCCGGGCTCGAACATTGTGCTCGCCTCCGGGCATTCCACACGCTTGCGTACGTTTCATCGGTCCCACAGTACACTGAGTTCGTCGTACCTGAGAAAGGTTACGGCAGCTGCTGCCGCTGATTATAATCGTCAACAGCGCATCCATCCGGGACCTGCACGACCAGAACCGATCAACGAACGGGGCAGCTATGGTCCATCACCACCTCCGCCACCACCTGCAGCGCCGCCCCTATCCCAATCTCTGCTCGACACTACCGGCCAGCAGCTACTTGCCGGGTACGCCGAAACACCTCCCCTGGACAGTACACTGATCGTACAAAATGGCGTCCCGAGCATTCGACGGTCGCCGAAAGATCGCGAGAAGCACCCGGACCGGGTAAATCTCGATCGAAAAGGACTCAGCTCCATCCCGCTCATTGAGGACGAACCGAACCTGCGACTTCTCTCGCTACAGCACAACCTGATCAACTCGTTCCTCATCCCACCGGAAGCTGATCCGAACAACAACCTGCACCATCACCACCAGCAAAATGCTCCGATTGCCGGTGGACATTGTGTGATCAATGGTGGTGAGCTTAAGCCTGCTACCACACTGCTCCCTTCCAGCAATCCGCCAACACCGACCAAACCGTCGCCAAGCGGCACACCAACC
This sequence comes from Anopheles maculatus, assembly GCA_002091835.1. Lineage (NCBI taxonomy): Eukaryota > Metazoa > Arthropoda > Insecta > Diptera > Culicidae > Anopheles > Anopheles maculatus. The sequence goes on from KZ062626.1 coordinate 87,327, forward strand.
AATGGACCCGTTGCGTCCGCTGTACCTTCAGCCACTGCTTACAGTACCACGAAACCCTCCGCCAAACAGTTCCTGCGTCAGAAATCGACCTCCCGGGGACAGCTACTGATGGGAACTAATCTAGCTTCACTAGGACCACCGGGAGTGTCGGGAACCGGTAGCGGACCGGTTGCTGGAAGTTTTATCCAAAGCAAGATAACGATCGGCAGCAAACAGTCGGTGTCACAGGCTGTCTCGGGGCAACCACCGCATGGGCCCAATGGTCCAATGGCTGGGGTCTCACCGCACCTCCAGAAACCATCTCCCCACGCAGCTTCTTCCACCGGGCCGATAGCCATCACGGCCCATCAGAAAAGTTTGCTCAAAAAGTCTAACAGCTTCATCGGTGGTCCTAGTATGTTCCTAACCGGTGGACCCAACGGTCAATCGGCAGCGACCAGCGGTGCACCCTCTAACGGGATGCTGAAGATGCGAGCCGGTAAGCTACTGCTCGTGCCATCCTTCAGTATCGACAACCTGAGCAACATAACCGAATTTCCTGCCGGAAGTTCTGTCGGGGAGCAGGATTACTTTAACGGCCATTCTAGTAGCAATGGAAGTGCGGGAAACAGTGGCAAAACGACTCCCACTAACAACGGCCCCCTAACACCCTCGACGGAGTGTGCACTGCCAGCGAACTGTAACGTTCTCGTAACACGCTACAACCTTAGCAATCTAGTCTTTCTCGATCTGTACGATAATCAGATCGAGAAGATCTCGTGTCTGGATGGGCTTAAGAGTTTGACGGTGCTGCTGCTCGGTAAAAATCGTATCACCGACATCACAGGGATCGTATCGCTCAAGAGCACACTGCGCGTGCTCGATCTGCACGGCAACAAGATCGGCAACATTACGGGCAAGATCAACCAGCTGCAGGAGTTGAAGTCTCTCAACCTTGCCGGCAATGCGTTGCGCCAGATACAGGCGCAAGATTTTGCCGGCCTGTTCAGCCTGAAGGAGCTGAACCTGAAGCGGAACCGCATCAAGAAGATATTTGGATTTGACGATCTGCACAACCTCGAACGGCTCTGGCTGTGCCACAACGATCTGCAGTGCGTCGAGGATATGTCGGCAATCGCGAAAGCGATCAACCTGAAGGAGGTAACGATCGAGAACAATCCCGTCTCGCTGGCTGGGGATTGTGTTTCGTTTCTGGTGAGCTATCTGCCGGGATTGGTGTCACTCAGTCAGATGCAGATAACCGAGCAGGTGCGCCGTGCTGCATCAGCGTGGCGCAAAAACAAGGAACTGTCCGATAGCAAATATTCCAACCTATCGTCGGACGTGTGTCAAAGTATGCGGCGGGAGGAAATTATCTCGAATGCACGCACCAACTGGGAGCTGCTAAGATCGCAACAATCGACCGTCATTGCACGCGGTGCACAACGACTCACTGCCAATGGGACCATGCCGAAAGATGCCGACCTAATGTTGGATACCGCGAGCAGCAGCACCCAACTGACGGAGCACGGTACGCCAGCAGGTGTCGCTGGGGGTGGGGAGAAACTGACTCGGAAAGGTAATGCAGGGAATGGGACGTCACAGAGTAACGTTGGGACACGACCGCTTCGGGCCGCAAATGGGAAAAGAACTGCCGGCCGGAAACCATTGGTGAGATCTTCGTCGCAGGATAACTCTAGCTCGCAAGTGTCCGAGCAGGGAGGCGAAGAGTACTTCCGGTTGCCTCCGATTCTGGCACCGTTTCTGGAACAAACTGCTGCTAAGCCTGGTGATGGTGATGGTTCAGTGACGTCGGGTGTGGGTACACACGCCGATTCGAGTGTTTCTAGTGGATTCAGCTCCGACAACGACGAACAGCTCAATCTCGAGAAGGAGATGGATAAACAGACCACTCTGGTAGCATGCAGCACAAACTCTACTCCGGAGAAAGAGTCTGACACTGATCCGGTGCCCGTGTTGTCGGTGGTACCAGACACGGTAGAAGAAGCGACCGATAAGCAAGATCCCGAACCATCGGTTAATCTTCCCGTACAGAAGGAAAGTACTGCGCGGAGTGAGGAAGTGAAGTTGCCACTGGTTATGGATGAACAACCATCCGACTTATGTCAGGCACCGGATGAAGCCAACCTCGACAAGTTGTCCACTCTATCGACGGTGTCCACAAAAAGTGCCTCCGAGTCGGTTATTACGATCGCGTCCTCGAATTCTGACTCTACCGGATCTACTACGGATTCTGGCGGGAGTAGTTCTGCTGGAGGTAGTGGTGGTAGCAGCAGCGGTGGTGGTGGTGGTGGTGGTAGCGTTGGTGTAGGAAATACAAGTGGACACACCACTTCCATAACCACGGAACGGGGTCGAACGCACAAAACGAAGCTTACCACCCCTATCAAACGGTACGGTACTGGGACACTGTCACGGACGCAAACCACACGCAACACAACGCTCCCCTCCACCGCAACCAGCCTTGCCAATTCGTCCAACCTGGCTAACACCACCAACAGCGGAACGCTTTCCGCTACGAACGGCGGTGCCGGTGCCGCATACGCAGGGATTCCGAGCAGCAATTATGGACCTCCCACCATCAGTTCCGGCACCGGCAAGTCGGGCAAATCGGGTGAGCGTGAGCGTGAACAGGGTGGTGACTACCTGATCGAAATCTGTGGCCGCTACCTTAATGTGTATGGGCTCGGTGCGCTCCGGTTTATCGACAAGCAGTGGAACATGCAGAAGGCGTGTGACGTCCATACGGTCAAGTTTAGTTACATCAACTTCAACAGCATCACGGCGATACTGTGCCGGATCAAGGTGCGGTTCGTGAACGCGGAAAATTTCATCTTTCGCGAAACGAACATTACCTGTCTCGGGCAGATAAATGCGCTCGCCGAAAGTCAGGGCATCGCGTCACTGACGATCGACCCCGAAGGCAACCCGTTGGCGGCGCGGCCCTGGCGTAGCTACGCCATCTACCGGCTATCGCACTGGGGCCTGAAGCAGGTGAACGGGACCGAGGTGACGCCCGAGGAGGTACAAACTGCCGAGGCCACGTACGCCGGCCTGTCCGATCTGGTGCTGTGGTCCCTCCCGGAAGGGCTTCTGCAGCCGTTGCTGCAGCGGTTGCGGCTCGAGGAGACGGCGCGCGCCTCCAAG
>KZ062626.1:103827-114530 GCA_002091835.1 Anopheles maculatus
TCGCTATCAACTGCTAGGTAAGTGTCGCATCCCTCCGGAAAGGGAACCTGCTCCGTTACAACCACCGGAAGTGCCAATTTCGTAAAGGGATTCGCTACGGTTACATTCTCCAGTATGCATTCGTTGTGTTTCGAACTGTTCAAGATATTGTCGGGATGAACTGCGACGAACAGGGCCTTTTTAAGTTCCGCCGGATTACGGGTCCACACGGAAACACTTTTCACTTTATGATTTCCTTCTAACGGCAGCTCAAACGCATAACCTTCGCACTCGCCGATCCAGTGTCGCTGCAGCTTTATGATATCCTTCCAATCTTCCAGCCCAGGATCATTTAAACCCTCTAGCAGTGGTTTGGCAAACGCTGTCGTCCTGATGAACCATTGTCGCAGTACCTTTTTCTCTACCTTTGCCCCGGACCGCCAGGAGCAACCGTTATCGTCGACCTGTTCATCTGCCAACACCGTTTCGTCGACCGGATCCCAGTTTACTAGCGCCTCCCGTTGATACGCCAGTCCATCCTTAAACAGCATCAGAAACAGTTGCTGTGTCCAGCGGTAATATTCCGGCTCACAGGTAGCAAATTCTCGCTCCCAATCGAAACTAAACGCAAGCATGTCTAGCTGTTTGCGCATTTCGCCTATGTTCCGGTGGGTCCACTTGTCCGCCGGTATGCGCCGTTGTATGGCAGCATTTTCTGCCGGTAAACCGAACGCATCCCAACCCATCGGATGCAGCACGTTAGCACCGTTTAGCCGGTAAAAGCGTGCCATTGCGTCGCTGATTGTGTACACGCGAACATGACCCATATGCAGATTGCCGGAAGGGTAAGGAAACATTGCAAGCACATAACGCTTCGGTTTGGCCGTGTCGGACGGATCAAACCGATACTCTCCCAGCTTGTTGTACCACTTCTGTTCCATCTCGAGCTTCATTTCGGCTGTTAGCTCCCGGCATGTCTACAAAACCGATGTGTATTATTAATGCATGAAATTATACTCTTTTGCAAATCGTTCGTTACCGTTAAATCTCCAACGGTGGAGCAAAATTGTCTTTGCCCTTTCAGCCATCGTCCTAAGCACGATATGTGAGGAAAACGCATATTTTTCAACCACGGGAAAAACCACAACAAACCTCTTCTCACGATGACATAACTCGTGCCAAACGTCAAACGGAATGCTTGATCGATTATTGAAATTGCGAATGAGAGAAACACAACAAAACGGACAATTACCACGTGCAAACCGGCATCAGCTGTTCAGTTTGATCGATTGTTGTTGTAAACAACGTCCTGCATCTCGCTCTATCGCGCAACAGCACGATCAACAATCGACCAATGCTACAAGGAAAATATTTGATTCGGCCATCGAAAACCACCCAAACGTGCCAAAGTTAGCTGTTCCGTAATACTTTGTTATGTGCTTTTAAAAGAATCATGGATTTGATATACAGCGTTTGCCAAACCACTGCTAGAGGGTTTAAATGATCCTGGGCTGGAAAATATTTGATTCGGCCATCGAAAACCACCCAAACGTGCCAAAGTTAGCTGTTCCGTAATACTTTGTTATGTGCTTTTAAAAGAATCATGGATTTGATATGATGGATGCAGCTTTTCATAGTGATGTGTTCTAATGCTTAAAATCATCAAATATTGAGAGAATTATAACGCAAATTCGCTATTATCCTAAGAAATGTTTGATTTCAGATTTTAATCCCAATAGTGTTGAAATACAACAAATCATTGAATCAATAGAAGAAAGGGGTGATTAAAAATATTAACTGAAAAAAGTAGAACTGGATTCTTCCTTGGCAGTATTCCTATTTTCATCATTTCCTTCATTTTCTCCTACGCGTGCAATTGTCAAGCTACGCGTTTACTATACCAACTTGACTGACTCAGATTTCAAGTTAATCGTTTCGCAATACTAGATGAATGGGACAATTGTTTTGGTGCTGTAAAACGGCTATCAAAACGATGATTTCGCTTTTGTGATTTTATTTGCTATCTACTTCATTCCATTGTAGCTCAATTCGCACTACATTATGAATGAAAAGGAAACCGGCAATCAATGCCCTTCGATTCCAACTCTTCGCCAAGGTTATATGAACAATCGCGCTTGTCACGCAAGCCGCAAACCCAAGGTCGCCATCTTTTTTCACTTTCCTCCCATTTTTGCGACGTGCGGACGTGTCTGTACGATCGGAAAAATAATCAATTTTGTGTAATAAAAGTGTGATTAAAAAACAAATTTTGTGTGTGTGTGACTTCTAAACAAGTTCTTCCGGCTACGTCGATAAGCTGCTACTACCGCGCGATGGGTGATTCGCTCGAAGCAACGATGCCCAGTATGGGCAGCGAGCAGCCACCATCCGTGGAGGCGGAGACCGTAGCCATTATCGATTTCGATAATTTTTCCAACTATCTCCGAAAGGCGATTACGGTGCTGTTGCCGGAAGATGATATGAAATCGTTTGGTCCACTGAACGCTGCCCTCGAGGACAGCGTTAATCAGGACTGCATTCGAAAGTTCATCTCGGATCCGCAAACGCAGTCACTGTACATCCAGCGGAACTGTTTCAAAGGTAGGAATGTGGGAGGATGATACAGGTGGGATGATGTGCATCACGTCATCAAAGCTTTGCTTCCATACGTATTCATGCTGGGTGTGTCATGCGAGTGAGCGAGAAAGGCGAAAAATGAAAGTTTTCGTTGATGACGATGACTCACAAGCCCGTCATATCATTGCATCCTTGCACCCAACGGTTTATTGATGTTGTTTTTTCCTCCTATCGATATCCCCCGCCACAGACGATGAGAATGAACCACCAACCGAAGGGGAGGAAGAAAAAGACTCCATTACGTACTACTTCGGCAATGATGTGCACTTCACCAACCAGCGTATGGCATCGTTGGTGTGCATCAAGCGTGGCGGACTGATCGAAGCGGACAAGTCGATTCATTCGCAGGTTCGGCTGATCAATTTCTCCGAGGGCTCCCCGTACGAGACGCTGCACGCGTACATCAGCAAAACGCTTGCACCGTACTTCAAGAGCTACGTGAAGGAATCGGGCCGCGCGGATCGCGATGGCGACAAGATGGCACCGTCGGTCGAGAAGAAGCTGGCCGAGTTGGAGATGGGCCTGTTGCATCTGCAGCAGAACATCGACATACCGGAGGTGACGCTCAACATCAACAGCACGGTGGCGCAGGTCGTGAAGAAATGTGCCGACGAGCAGCGCAAGGCCAAGATAACCGACTTTGGCGATAAGGTGCAAGATTCCACCTTTCTGAACACGCTGCAGAACGGGGTGAACCGCTGGATCAAGGAGATCCAGAAGGTGACGAAGCTGGACCGCGATCCATCGTCCGGTACGGCACTGCAGGAAATTTCGTTCTGGTTGAATCTGGAGCGAGCGTTGCACCGTATTCAGGAAAAGCGTGAATCGCCGGAAGTTGCGCTGACGTTGAACATCCTGAAGCACGGCAAGCGTTTCCACGCGACCGTTTCGTTCGATACGGACACCGGGCTGAAGCAGACGCTGGCGATGGTGGCCGACTACAATCCGCTGATGAAGGACTTTCCGATCAACGATCTGCTTTCGGCTACCGAGCTCGACAAGATCCGGCAGGCGGTCCATTCGATCTTCAACCATCTGCGCAAGATCCGTAACACCAAGTACCCGATCCAGCGCTGTCTCCGCTTGATCGAGGCTATCTCGCGCGATCTCAGCCAGCAGCTGCTGAAGGTGCTCGGTACGCGCCGTCTGATGCACATCCCGTTCGATGAGTTCGAGCGGGTAATGAACCAGTGCTTCGAGGTGTTTAGCTGCTGGGACGACGAGTACGACAAGTTGCTCGGTACGCGGCGCGAAATCGTCAAGCGAAAGCGCGACGAACACATCAAGATGGTGTGGCGCATCTCACCGGCGCACAAGATCCTGCAGCAGCGCATGGAGCATATGCGCAAGTTCCGCCGGCAGCACGAGCAGCTGCGTACGGTGATTGTGCGTGTGTTGCGTCCCGCCCGTCAACCGTCGTCCGCCCTTTCCGGGGCCGGTGATGCCGGAGTCGGTGGTGAGGGCAAGCAACCGTACAGCCTCGATACGGCCGATGCAAACGCCATCGAGGAGGTGAATCTGGCGTACGAAAATGTGAAGGAGATCGAGTGTCTGGACATCTCGAAGGAGGGCTCGGAAGCGTGGGATGCAGCGATCAAGCGGTACGAGGAACGCATCGATCGGGTGGAAGCACGCATTACGGCCCACCTGCGCGACCAGCTCGGTACGGCAAAGAATGCGAACGAAATGTTCCGTATCTTCTCGCGCTTCAATGCGCTGTTCGTGCGACCGCACATTCGCGGTGCGATCCGTGAGTACCAGACGCAGTTGATTCAGCGCGTAAAGGACGATATTGAGGCATTGCATGAAAAGTTTAAGGTACACGCGCTCTATCGCTTAACCGAAATTGTTGACTTTTTAATCATTTTTCGGTGTTTTTTCCAGGTGCAATACCCGCAAAGCAAGAGCTGCCGGTTGTCGGTGGTGCGTGATTTGCCGCCCGTAGCCGGATCCATCATCTGGGCGCGCCAGATCGACAACCAGCTGACAATGTATCTGAAGCGCGTCGAGGACGTGCTTGGTCGGGGCTGGGAATCGCACATCGATGGCCAAAAGCTGAAGGCCGATGGGGATAGCTTCCGGGCGAAGCTTTCCACCGCCGAAGTGTTCCAGGACTGGGCCCGTAAGGTGCAGGAACGCAACACGGGCATCACGGGACGCATCTTCTCGATCGAAGCGACCCGCTCCCGGACGGGTCGTGGCAACACTTTGCGCTTGCGGGTGAATTTTCTGCCGGAAATTATCACCCTGTACAAGGAAGTGCGCAATCTGAAGAGTTTGGGCTTCCGTGTACCGCTAGCGATCGTGAACAAGGCGCACCAGGCTAATCAGCTGTATCCGTTCGCGATCTCGCTGATCGAAAGCATCCGTACGTACGAGCGGACACTGGAGAAGGTAAGTGCGGGATCCCTGTTCGACAACCATTTTATCATTTATTCTATACAAATCTTCAAATCATCTCCAATAACCTCCGTGTCGAGGTGAAACATGCTTCACCAAAAGCCATACAGTAACGGCCACTCTTGAAATGGCGTTATGGCGTCCATTCTCACGACATTACGACATCCATATTTACTTTGTACACCCGTGTTTGGCCAAAGATAAATTCTCTTCTCATAAATGTGATGAAGTATATTGTGCTTTTCCTCACCCAAAAAACGGAAACAAACACACACACACACCTTAACACCGTATCTCTACCGTTGTCAATCACAGTAAGAATCTCGTATCCTTAATTTGTTCTTCCATGCAGCTAAACAATAGGACATTAGCACAAAATTCAGTATTTAAGGTAGCGAACCGCTAAAAAACAGTTTTCCTAGCCTATAGCCTATTCGCCTTTTGAAGGCTTCTTTTTTCTTGCTCTCTCTTGTTCATTTCGTTTTGCTTTTTTGTTTAACGTTTTCTTCTCCGCTGTTAGTTGCTACTGCCGCCAACTTTACTTGTTTCCGTTGCCCGCAATGCTCTATCCTCGTATCGAACGTATTGAATGGTTGTCGTTTTTCAGTTTTTTTGCTGCCTTTCTCGCTTTGATGGGAAAAAAAATATTGCCTACAGTGTGTTCCAAAATGATGGCATCATACGGGGGTTTCTAGTAGTGATGTGCGCTCCGGAGTGCACCCACGGTTCCGGAGCCGGCTCCGACTAAACGGCTCTGGATCCGGCTCCGAACTAACGGCTCCGGAGCCGGCTCCGCACCCACGGCTCCGGAGCCGGCTCCGAACTAAAGGCTCCGGAGCCGGCTCCGAACCAACGGCTCCGGAGACGGCTCCGGAGACGGTTCCGAAAATTATTTTTTCTCATCACTAGTTTCTAGCTCGAATTGATGTTAAAATGATTCCAATGGGAAAAACAAATTGGTTAAGAAGTTGGGTATATCTTTCCATAACGATAGATGTGCATATCAGGCTCGAGTATTTTTAAATGATTTTCTGCAACCTCTAAAATTTCTTAAAAGGTTTAAAAATGTATTTAATAGTGATGAGAAAAACGGCTCCGAAGCCGGAGCCGGCTCCGACCGGTTCCAATAATTTTCGGAACCGTCTCCGGAGCCGTTGGTTCGGAGCCGGCTCCGGAGCCGTTAGTTCACCGTTAGGCCGTAAGGAGCCTGCTCCGGAGCCGTTAGTTCGGAGCAGGCTCTGGAGCGGGAAAAACGCTGTTCCGGAGCCGTGGGTGCGGAGCCGGCTCCGGGCTAAAACCGGAGCCGTTTAGTCGGAGCCGGCTCCGGAACCGTGGGTGCACTCCGGAGCGCGCATCACTAGTATTTAACAGTTATGTGAAAGACTTAATTTTTAATTGGCCGTTTGCAGAGTCCCCGCAGTCAATCAATCGGTTGCTCCTAAACATCGTTACGGCTTAGAATTCATCAATTAAAACAAAAAATTAGCAATATTTGTGCAACTTTTGTTCAATAATTCGAATGATCCATCTTAGCTCATGACAAAAAAAGCTCGGTAAAACCTTCATATTTTGGAACACAGTGTAGTTTATGTTTTACTTTGCTACTGTCGTAAATAGCGTTTATTTCCTTTGTTATGTTTTGTTGATTACAGTTTAGGTGACAATTTTGTTAGAATGTTTTACTGCTATTTTAGATTCGTTTTCTATCTTTATTTGAAGTTCAATTTAACTTTTACAAAGAGCGTTATTTTTTTATTGAAATAACCTTCCAACTGATCAGAAAACAATTCAATGTCAAAATTTGCCAAATTCTTATCAGCTTTTTTTTATACTTGATGTTGCATTTGGTTTTTTACCTTACTTTGCTTTCTTCGTTACAAGTAATGCATTATTGTTGCACGAAACGACCACATCCAATTGTGTTTTACATTACTATATTATTCAAATGTTCGAAAAAAAAAAAACCCCTTTCGCTTTTTACCGCGGATGTAAGCTGTTTTCATTTGCTAATATTTCTGTATTCTTTTCCCTGCCCAACGTAGATTGAAGATCGGGCCAGCATCATCCCGCTGGTGGCCGGACTGCGCAAGGAGGTGCTGTCACTCATCTCCGAAGGCATTGCGCTCGTTTGGGAGAGTTACAAGCTGGATCCGTATGTGCAGCGTCTGTCGGAGAATGTGGTCTCGTTCCAGGAGAAGGTAGAAGATTTGCTGGTTGTCGAGGAGCAGCTGGATGTGGATGTACGTTCGCTCGAAACGTGCCCGTACAGTGCGGCTACCTTTGCAGACATTTTGTCCAAAATTCAGCATGCGGTCGATGATTTGTCGCTGAAGCAGTACTCAAACCTGCACGTTTGGGTCGCACGGCTGGACGAAGAGGTGGAGAAAAAGTTGGCAATGCGTTTGCAGGCTGGCATACAGGCGTGGACCGATGCGCTTACCGGGAACAAGAAGGAGCTCGATCTTTCGATGGACACGGACGCGCCAACGCAGCCCACCATTCGCCCCGGTGGTGATCCCCAGATTCAGCGAGCAATTCATGAGATACGCATCACCAACCAGCAGATGTACCTGTACCCGTCGATCGAGGAAGCTCGGTTCCAGATCATGCAGCAGCTGTTCGCTTGGGAAGCGATCGTGACGTCGCAGACGCGGCTGCAAAGCTCGCGCTACCAGGTCGGACTGGACAAGCCGGTCTCGCAGACGTACCGCAATCTGCTGACCAAGCTGCCGAACAAACCGGACCCGCTGGAGGGTGCGTATGCTGCGATCGAGAATCAGATCGGCGACGTGCGTAGCTACGTCGACGAGTGGTTACGCTACCAGAGCCTGTGGGATCTGCAGGCCGACATGCTGTACGGGCGGCTCGGAGAGGACATTAATCTTTGGATCAAGTGCTTGAATGACATCAAGAAATCGCGCACCACGTTCGATACGTCGGACACTAGACGCCAGGCTCGAGTATTTTTAAATGATTTTCTGCAACCTCTAAAATTTCTTAAAAGGTTTAAAAATGTATTTAATAGTGATGAGAAAAACGGCTCCGAAGCCGGAGCCGGCTCCGACCGGTTCCAATAATTTTCGGAACCGTCTCCGGAGCCGTTGGTTCGGAGCCGGCTCCGGAGCCGTTAGTGATTCTTTGAACATTTTCGCTGCATTGAAGATATTTGTACAGAGGTTAAGGGTAGTGATGAGAAAAACGGCTCCGAAGCCGGAGCCGGCTCCGACCGGTTCCAATAATTTTCGGAACCGTCTCCGGAGCCGTTGGTTCGGAGCCGGCTCCGGAGCCGTTAGTTCACCGTTAGGCCGTAAGGAGCCTGCTCCGGAGCCGTTAGTTCGGAGCAGGCTCTGGAGCGGGAAAAACGCTGTTCCGGAGCCGTGGGTGCGAAGCCGGCTCCGGGCTAAAACCGGAGCCGGTTTCGGAGCCGTTTAGTCGGAGCCGGCTCCGGGCTAAAACCGGAGCCGTTTAGTCGGAGCCGGCTCCGGAACCGTGGGTGCACTCCGGAGCGCGCATCACTAGTATTTAACAGTTATGTGAAAGACTTAATTTTTAATTGGCCGTTTGCAGAGTCCCCGCAGTCAATCAATCGGTTGCTCCTAAACATCGTTACGGCTTAGAATTCATCAATTAAAACAAAAAATTAGCAATATTTGTGCAACTTTTGTTCAATAATTCGAATGATCCATCTTAGCTCATGACAAAAAAAGCTCGGTAAAACCTTCATATTTTGGAACACAGTGTAGTTTATGTTTTACTTTGCTACTGTCGTAAATAGCGTTTATTTCCTTTGTTATGTTTTGTTGATTACAGTTTAGGTGACAATTTTGTTAGAATGTTTTACTGCTATTTTAGATTCGTTTTCTATCTTTATTTGAAGTTCAATTTAACTTTTACAAAGAGCGTTATTTTTTTATTGAAATAACCTTCCAACTGATCAGAAAACAATTCAATGTCAAAATTTGCCAAATTCTTATCAGCTTTTTTTTATACTTGATGTTGCATTTGGTTTTTTACCTTACTTTGCTTTCTTCGTTACAAGTAATGCATTATTGTTGCACGAAACGACCACATCCAATTGTGTTTTACATTACTATATTATTCAAATGTTCGAAAAAAAAAAAACCCCTTTCGCTTTTTACCGCGGATGTAAGCTGTTTTCATTTGCTAATATTTCTGTATTCTTTTCCCTGCCCAACGTAGATTGAAGATCGGGCCAGCATCATCCCGCTGGTGGCCGGACTGCGCAAGGAGGTGCTGTCACTCATCTCCGAAGGCATTGCGCTCGTTTGGGAGAGTTACAAGCTGGATCCGTATGTGCAGCGTCTGTCGGAGAATGTGGTCTCGTTCCAGGAGAAGGTAGAAGATTTGCTGGTTGTCGAGGAGCAGCTGGATGTGGATGTACGTTCGCTCGAAACGTGCCCGTACAGTGCGGCTACCTTTGCAGACATTTTGTCCAAAATTCAGCATGCGGTCGATGATTTGTCGCTGAAGCAGTACTCAAACCTGCACGTTTGGGTCGCACGGCTGGACGAAGAGGTGGAGAAAAAGTTGGCAATGCGTTTGCAGGCTGGCATACAGGCGTGGACCGATGCGCTTACCGGGAACAAGAAGGAGCTCGATCTTTCGATGGACACGGACGCGCCAACGCAGCCCACCATTCGCCCCGGTGGTGATCCCCAGATTCAGCGAGCAATTCATGAGATACGCATCACCAACCAGCAGATGTACCTGTACCCGTCGATCGAGGAAGCTCGGTTCCAGATCATGCAGCAGCTGTTCGCTTGGGAAGCGATCGTGACGTCGCAGACGCGGCTGCAAAGCTCGCGCTACCAGGTCGGACTGGACAAGCCGGTCTCGCAGACGTACCGCAATCTGCTGACCAAGCTGCCGAACAAACCGGACCCGCTGGAGGGTGCGTATGCTGCGATCGAGAATCAGATCGGCGACGTGCGTAGCTACGTCGACGAGTGGTTACGCTACCAGAGCCTGTGGGATCTGCAGGCCGACATGCTGTACGGGCGGCTCGGAGAGGACATTAATCTTTGGATCAAGTGCTTGAATGACATCAAGAAATCGCGCACCACGTTCGATACGTCGGACACTAGACGCGCGTACGGTCCGATTGTGATCGATTATGCGAAGGTGCAGGCGAAGGTAACGCTCAAGTACGACTCGTGGCACAAGGAAGCGCTCAGCAAGTTCGGTCAGCTGCTCGGCAACGAGATGAGCACGTTCCACACGAAGGTGTCGAAGAGTCGCAGCGATCTGGAGCAGCAGAGTATCGAGGCCGCCAGTACATCGGACGCGGTATGCTTCATCACGTACGTGCAGTCGCTGAAGAAGGAAATGCTTGTCTGGGACAAGCAGGTGGAGGTGTACCGCGAGGCACAGCGCATCCTCGAGCGGCAACGCTTCCAGTTCCCGAACAACTGGCTGCACGTGGACAACATAGAGGGCGAATGGTCGGCGTTCAACGAGATCATGAAGCGCAAGGATTCTGCGATCCAAACGCAGGTCGCCAGCCTGCAGGCAAAGATTGTGGCCGAAGATAAGGCGGTCGAGACGCGTACGGTTGACTTCCTGAACGATTGGGAGAAGAACAAACCGACCGGCGGACGAACCCGGCCGGACGATGCACTGCAGCAGCTGCACATCTTCGAGACCAAGTTCTCGCGGCTGAAGGAAGA
>KZ062627.1:9894-24775 GCA_002091835.1 Anopheles maculatus
GGGGGTTAGGGTATATTCTTGCAGCGTACAGCGGATGCTGCAAATTGTTGTTGCTAGCACAGCACACAAACATATGCAACGCCAAACGGTGTGTGCTGCCAGCAGGAAAAGGACGCACACACCAAACGCAAATTTTACATCCAAGTAGGATGTGCGTTTTTCTACACCGAACCCACCAGAGGATGAAGCAATGTGGGTGCGAGTGGGGGGGGGGGGGGGGGGGTTAGGGTATATTCTTGCAGCGTACAGCGGATGCTGCAAATTGTTGTTGCTAGCACAGCACACAAACATATGCAACGCCAAACGGTGTGTGCTGCCAGCAGGAAAAGGACGCACACACCAAACGCAAATTTTACATCCAAGTAGGATGTGCGTTTTTCTACACCGAACCCACCAGAGGATGAAGCAATGTGGGTGCGAGTTGGTGACGAAGATGAGAGATGCTGCACACACTTTACCACCACACACACACACACACACAGCACAGTATCGTCTCGCTCGCTACACGATGGGAGAGAGCGAGAGTGTGACAGAGTGCGAGAGGTTGTGTGTATGAAACCGGGGGCGATTTTTCACTTCGCTGCTCCATTCATTTGGAAAAATCAGTTTGCACGTACGCACACACGTTCACGCCCTGCGTGTGTGAATGTGTATGTGTGTGTGTGCGTTTCAAAGGAAGGATATGGGAGAAAATGAGGGCAGAAGACAGATTTAATCCTTCCGACGTCCGACGTGTTCCTTTCCGAAGCTTGCTTTTCTGGCCGATGGCGGCAAAAGGGAAAAATGGGGAGGAGGAGGAGGGGAGGTAGGATGAAGACAGGCGCGGCGCACTATGTCACTGGCTCTAATCCGTAAAATTTCAACCTTCGAAAACAGGGCGTACGCCGCACGGGTACTTGCACGTAGACACACACACACACACGCGCGCATACACTCAACCACACGTAATGGCTGCTTCACAATTGCCTTCAAAAAGCAAGATGAGATTAGGTTTTTTTTCCCTCCCTCAACATTTCACTGTTTTCATGAGGTTTTCCCTAAACTTTTCACTGTTTTCATGAGGAACGATTTTTCATCCGCTTCGTTTTTTAAACTGCTGCCCGTCCGTGTTCCTTTTGCTGTATCGCTTTCCTGCTGCGTCACACACACACAAGACACTGAAAACGAACTTAGGAAGTTGAAAACGTACCACCCGAGCACCGGATTTTCTGATCCGTTTTTGTCCAGCAATCGTCGTGATGCACCACAGTGATGGCAGCTGGCACCAGAACCAGAATTTGTGGCTGGTTTCGTGTGGTATATTCCTTTTTACTTTGTAACCCGGTGAAGTTTGGAGCAAACAGGGAGCAAAACTTCCCCCTACACAGGAGGGCCTACACACACCGACTGGGCGCTACGACCACTACGTCTTTCGCGAGCTTTCGTCGGCGATGAAGTGTTGCTTCTAGGGGCCACTCGCGGCTAAGCGATTCTCCCGTAGCTCGCCCGAGATGTCTTCGGTTCTCTGTCTCTCGCATCGAGTTGAACGTTTGGAGATACAATGAGCCTTCTACTACTAGGCGAGAAGCTTTTGCTGGACGGATCCTTTCACACGCTAAACACGAGTGAGAAAGCCGCAAACAAAGAGAGCGAGAGCGGAAACTCCATCTTGAAATTTTGCCCTTTTCCAAAATGTTCCAAAAATCCCGTAAAAGAATGGGTGCTGGTTGGAGAGTAATGCTCTTCACATTGGAAGTATGCGTGTGAGAGCGAAGCAAGAGAGAGAGAGAGCGGGACCGAACGAAAGCTCCCCATCGTGGAAAGCTTTCACGTGGCACTCACACAGCATCCA
Organism: Anopheles maculatus; assembly: GCA_002091835.1. NCBI lineage: Eukaryota > Metazoa > Arthropoda > Insecta > Diptera > Culicidae > Anopheles > Anopheles maculatus. The sequence continues at coordinate 11,726 of KZ062627.1, forward strand.
CAGCATCCAGCAGCAGCACTACCAACAGTGAGTGACCGAGTGTCGAGTGCGCCTTGGAATTTGACGGAAAAGTCTCCGTACTTCTCGGAACAACAATACAAACGCTTACGGGTACGTACATTGAACTAAAAATGCAACAACAACAACAACAACAGCAACGCAAAACAAAATGGACGAAGGTAAAGCAAATAAACAGCAAACGATGCGCGATGGTGCAGCAGGTTTGTCACTCTTTGCGAGTGACCTAATGCAACTCGCACCGGTTTTGACCGTGAGTGCGTTAATACCAAAAGTCAGCCTGTTTTCGATGCTGCGTGTGTGTGTGTCTTTGGGAGGGGGGGGTGGGTGTTAATGAACTTTAAAAAGTGCATTTCACAGTGCATTACATTGACTTTTCGTTTATTTTATGTCTTTTTCCTTATTTATTTTGCTTCCTTTTCAGTATTTTTTATCTTCTTTACTGCTTTGTAACTTTTTTCCTTTTTTTGTTCTTTAATTACCTATTCTTTTTAGTTTGTTTTCGTTGCGTGTTTTATATTTTTTTACAATTTTTCGACTTATAACGTTTTGTTCACATAAACAATCAATTTATACATTCTTTTCCCCGTATTCCGTCTTTTCAAATCATTTTCCGATCCCATTGCAACGCTAGGTAATTCAGCAGAAAAAATCCAAATTGGTCTTCCAACTCGATGGAGGCGCATGGTGGATTATATGCCGATACGGTACGAACGACGCATCAGGCCAATTAGGGTCTTTGGATTAGTTAATTTATTGTCTTTGGAATATGTAAGTTTCTAGGATGCGTGTTTGTTTTCAAAAACACACGAAAGGAAAACAGAACAAACCGAATGCAGCTCACTAATTGCTCTCTCATTATATGGCGCTACTAAATTGGAAACTGCCCAGGGAAACGCCATTCCTTAGTTGCTATTTTATTTCTTCGCCTTGGTTGGTGTATTCTCTCAATCAGCTTGCAATAACAAACCCCCATTTGCTTTTCCGTTTAATCACGGTTAGCGGGGAAACAAATCATTAAGCAAATTAGTGAAAGCAAACAAATGAAACAAGGCGTTCGCCATAACAAACCAACGCTCGCAGCGGAACGATTTATTCCGATGTTTTCCGTTGCATGCGTGTGTGTGTGTATATTAAGATCAACCAAAGGTGTGTGACAAACAAAAGTTTTCCCTTGAAAACTCCCTCACTGTGCGTGTGTGTGGTTTTACATACGACTAGCTAAAAATACATATTTACACTGACGGAAAATATGAAAATGAACACAAAAACAACTCAAAACGCACATACGAGAAGGTATTGCGAATGGAGTGACGGTCATGATGTGCACGTTTGTGGGTGTATGAGGTTGAAATGGTTTTGTACGAAGTATCCGTGATCTCTCGAATGTCAAACGTATTGTAGAGTATTGTAAATATCAATTTGTTTCTTTCGTTTCATCTTTCCTTTGCATCACCTAACGGAAAGATGTCTCCTCAAGGAGTTCTGAGCTCAGAAACAAGCAGAACCCTGAGAAGAGAATCCTGAACGTCTGTGATCGATGTCGGGGACGGTAGACTGTCATTAATCTTTAGCATCCTATTATTATTACATAATCTACACTTTTTCTCTGTGATCTTCCCATTAGTGATCTGCTTCTGTCTATAATTCTCTCAATAGTCATATGCCCTTTGGCTCGCTATCCTGGACATTTAATGCGATTGTGATCAAATCGTTTGTTATACATATATTTTGGCTGAAAATCGATGCTCTATGTATGTCTGTTGTAGGACCAGGCTAGTGTGGTGCACTATGAGCTTCTAAAAGCAGATGGAACGATTAATGCGCACCGATATCAACAAACACACACTGTAAAGTGATATTGTAACATGAAAATCAACCTGAGCACATCGTCTAAAGCCTTTCCAAGAATGTGGTAAAAAGTTTAAACTGAGAATTCAAATCATACTTGTTGTAATCTTCATCAGGACAGGCTCCACATCTTTACAGCAGTGGGACTTACACTTGAAAAACAGCCAACTCTCCGATTATGCAGATGCAGAAAAATGAGTCGGAATACACGAGAATCACAAAGAAATCTATCTGATCTTGAAGATCCAATACCGTCTATATCTACTTTTCCTGAAGATCATCATTACTAGCTATTGATATCATTTTCGGGAGTTTCTCTAGTAGAAAAAGTTATAAGAAGTCTATTCTAAAAATGTATTTTTCATGTCATCAGTTACTAAAAAATCAAAGAATTTAAACCTTTAAATCTAAAGTACTGAGTCAAGAATTCAAGAATGAACAAAAGAACAGAGAATTACAGAAACAGGAGAAAAAATTAATACCCTTTTCTTCATTCATAGAATATCAGACCTTTATGGTTATTCAAACAGAATTAATGCAACTTACGAAAGCGGTAACCATAGCGATCGGGGACCATACATCGAGGATAGTGATGGAGTCACCCGATGGAACTACACAGTTCGTCGTCGCCTTACCATATGCACATTCGTTGTCAATTAATGCTGAAGTAGTGAATTAAATTAACCATGTCCAAGTGGGTCTGTTGCTAGTCTGATTGTTACAGATTTATTTGTCAATTTCCATAAGGGAAGAAACGCATACATACACATCGTGTCTTGGCGACGCGACAGTTGGCGACGTCAATCGAGCGCGCACAAATGAATGGATGACGACAGTCTTCATTCATAGAAATGTTTTCCCAAAGAAGTGTGGTATATGATGAAATCTTTTGATCAGTTGCCAATAGTTCTTCTCTTAAATAAAATAAAATATTAAATATTATTACTAAATCTAAACCACACACACACACACGCAAACACACCAAAAGATTAAAGATCGTGGAAAACGAGCATCAAAAAATTTTGAGAAAACGAGCACGATCATGGCGCGATCAACCCGAAAACCCCGATGTTGTGCGCACGTGACGTACATTTGGCATCGTTTTAGACGTTTGCAACGGTGAAGCGTCTTCGTCGCCATCGACGACGGTGCGCAGTTTTTGTTATTTTTATTTTCCACCCAATTTTTCTGTCCTCCTGTCCTTCTGTCTGGCTTCACGCTGCTCTGATCGTCTGAGCATATGTTGGGGATGGTGTTTTTTCCCCCTTAAGTTTGCAGTAGTTTTATTATTACACTTTTACACGCTGTCGTTGCACATCTTTCACGTGTTTCGTATTTTTTTTACGATAAATGATCCACTTCCTGTTTGCCAAATCGTTTCATTTTTGGGGTTTTTCTTTTTGTTTCACTTTGCCAACACTGTACCATTCGCTTCTCAAGATGTCAAGATGTTTCCCATCATGGAATCTGCTTGCGGTACAGATTTATTTTAAACCTTTGCACACTTTCGGCTGACGCAGTTAGTTTTCTTAGTGTAAAAGTCGATTTTGATTGCGAAAATTGATTCGAACGTTACATGAACTCACTTTAGGAAAGCGATTGTTTCAACACGTACTAAATATCTTCAAGTACACGCGCGCGTTAGATGGAGTCACGATCGGGCAGCACTTACCCTTACGACACACCGAACACAACTGACCGAACGGAACAGTCTCGTCGCTCGGGACCAAAACAAAACGCACGGCACAGACAAGAACATCCTTTGCTCCAACGGTTGACGGCTGGTCTCGTCGTGAGATCGCAAAGCACTAATACTAGTTTAGTTTCTTAAAAACACACACTCCCCACCACGCCGTGTTCCTGACTGGGACTTGAATTCGATATCGTTTGAAAGAGAGCAGTAGCAACAGCAGCAGCAGCAGCAAACGGAACGACAACGTGATCATCCGTCGCAAGATCACCGTGATCGTCTTTGTCGCCATTCCGTTCCCTTTACGCTTTATTAGCTTATGCGCGTGTCTGTGTAGTTGTTAATGTTTATGTATGGCGGGGATCGTCTTGCGACGACAGACTTCTTATGCTCTTGTCGAGAGATCTCACCGTACCTCATACTGGCAGCGTAGTTGTGTGTTGTCCGATTTTTTCTCCTCAAATGCTTCTTTTTCTCCCGTGCACTTCCGATTCTAATTTTACTGCACGCGACTTTCGCGTAAAACCCTCCGACAGCTCGGGGTATTGAGAGTTGTGCATTTTTTTCTGGTTGTGTTTGCTCGGCAGGAAATCCATGTGTGGCACTTTATGGATTACAGTGGATGGGATTGTTTTAAGAGCAGACAGAGTAGAGTAAGATTAACTAAGTCAACCTTAAAATTGAACTAATTGCTATCTTTGTATCTTTGAGGGGAACTCAATGCTATTATATTGTTTCGTTTGACGTATCACTAGTAGAATTCAGGGATCCACTTCACATCCTCCACTGAAATACCGACTTACATCTGCGCAAAATTCCACAATTTACTCCACTGCATTGGGTTGTTTCGGATTGCTTCAAAGCATCCTATGCTGTTCCAAGTATTCGTCGTCCAAGTTACCTTATCCTTCAAGAGATCTCCTCTTGTTGAAGAGAACTTATAGCGTAAAAGGCCTTTATTGTAAGGGAAGTCACGATCCATGAGACCTTAACTACCAAGAAACCTCATAATTCTTGACAGACTTCATCGTCTGAACGGTTTCTGAACTGCTAAGCTACATAGTAGGCAAAAAAACCTCTTAATTCCAAGAACGTTATCTCTCTGCCTAAGGAACTTGTCTTCAAACAAACTTATTAAAATAAGCAGCTTGTTGTGTCAGAGATTCAGGAGTTCAAAGGAACCCAAGAGTCATGAACAGTGTCTTTCCCATCACAGATCTTCTCTCGATTTGCCATAGATTGTATTATTGGAACAGTTGCTACTCCAAGGAATTAGAGGGAACCCCTACCTTCATGACTCTCACTGTAACCATCTTTTCTTAACACACACGGTGTGGTATTGGCCTCAATTAGCGCTTCACAACATCGGAAGCGTTGCGGTTTTGGTTGAATTAGTCTTAAATCAATTAGCCCAAGCCGACATCAAGCGAAACCGTTGTCAGCCAAAACCCGTACGGACCAGATGTGCGAAATCTGTTTCCTGCATCCGAAATGTGCTTGCAAATTTTCCTTTTTTCCGTTGGTTTCGAGCTGGTTAGTAAAATCAAACCTACTCCAACCGATAGATACGAACGATAGCGCTCAATCGATGCAATTGAAAAGAATTAATGCGATTCAAGTGGTTCGCCCCAGGGCATCCTCCATTCCAGTGCATTAAAGATTAAGTTTGCAAGGCGCCAGAAGTGGCGCAGCCGACATGTCGAGCAAGAGAGTGGCCAATTTTCCCATCAAGCGTTGCCGACAAATTTCACCCGTTTGTGTGTGTCTCGGGAGTGTCTCTCTATTGCATGACCGTGATTGAAGACACCCGCCCGATTTAATCCACTGCCGCGCGCCAACGGTTACGATTTGTCTGGTCAGTTCGCCGTTCGGTGTGGAGAACAATTTTCTAATCAACTGATTTACGCCTGCCCACAAGAAGGACACGCGTTTGCAATCTTTGCATTGCAGCAGACAGAACAGCAACGGCAATTGCGTCGCAGCAGAAAGTGATTTGCCGTTGCCATTTAATGGGTGTTGTAAGTGTCTCTTGAAAGGTTTTCGCTTCACACGGGAAAAACGGGAGCAGCTGCAGAGGCTGCGATGACGCGTACGAGAACGAGCTAAATGTGAGATTTTCCTATTTTAGAATCAACCCGGGACGCTGTTTTCCAGCGAGTGCGTAACGATATGCTAAATCACCCCAACAGTTGCGCGTCGTTTGTCACGGGCCCCGTTTGCTGTGGCAAATCCATTCTCTACCAGCGGCTTCATTCAACACAAATGCATCCATTACGACGCGATTTGCGGGTGACACACGCCGGAGTTGCATTAACGGCATAATGCACCAGAAAAGGGTCTTGTTTTCATTCAGCAGAATCATTCTCAACACGAAAAAGGTGTATGAACTGGTGTGGCAAGCTGTGGCCAATTAGAGCTGAAGCAGTCGCAACTGACGCGACATGCCGTCTCGCATCTGCAAAAATGAAGAAGACGAGCGAGTTATTTTTAAACTTTTAAGGAAGCATTCGCAAACAACGGACAGATTGTGATAGAAAAAGGCACGGAGATTTTATTACATTCCGAAAAAAACAAAACAAATGTAAATAGAAACAGAAACACCCTTTATACCTTCATGGATTCAATTATTCATAATTCATTTGCCCGTTTTTGTTCCGATACTGTACTGTAAGCTCAACATTCGATAATCTCCTGCACGAATGCGCTTGGTTAGTGCGTTTGAACGGTCGAGGCGTTGAAGATCTCGATCCAATAACCGTCCGGATCCTTGATAAAGGCCAACCCCTTCATACGGCCCTCATCCGGACGCTTCACGTACTCCACGCCCAACCGATCGAACCGTTCGCATGCCTTCTTCACATCTGGCACCATAATGCCGATGTGGCCGTACCCGCGCGGATCACTGTTACCGTTGTGGTACTTAAAGTCAGCATCATTTTCCGTGCCCCAGTTGCTAGTGGATGAAACAAAAAGATTCGTTTTAGTAGTTTTCGTTTTCCGAATTTTGTATGGCTTCTACTTACTGGGTCAGTTCCAGTGTTGCTTTCCGGCTCATTGCCCACTGTATGCATTCCTTCCGGTCCGACGGCTGGCTGCCAATGTCTTCGTATCCCATGAAGTAGAGAGAAAACTTCGCCTCCGGGAAGTCCAGCTTGCAGAGCAGATTCATGCCCAGCACCTCGTTGTAGAACGGGAGCGATGCTCGTGGGTCTTTGATGCGATACATCGTTTGTTGGAACAGGAAGTTCTAAAAAAAACACGGAGTAGAAATGATAAAGAAGGCGTGATTAATGAATGCATTTAAAAAATGATTTTTTTAGGACTTTTTCATAAGACGGCGTGATGTCCTAGCTTCAAGAGTGTTTTTATATCATTTATATTGCGTTTAGAGACAACAATTGAACGCGTTATATGTAACAGTTTTTTTTTGTTCAATCGCTTTTAAAAGAAATCATTTTGATACCAATGACTCAATGACGCGGCTGGTAGCATTTTTTAATAGCCATAAGCGATAAGATAATGCTTAATCATGATCACCCCGGACATGGACAGTAAACTTTTGTGTCCCACAACAAAAAAAAACTACCATTTCTTCAAGCATCACTTCAAGATGACGTGGGCTTTACAAACATTGCACCACGGTGTGATAAAAATAGTGCATTCCATATTATACAATACGAGGAAGGCATGCGGGGTACCGAATGCCGACGTGCCGGCTGATCGCGTAAACAACACGCGGAAATCGATATACAGCAACAATGATTCTGAACCAATTAAATAATGCAATAATCGAGAGGAAAGACATTATTCATGCTACATATCAATCGATTTCTTACCTTCGTTTCGGCATCCGGTAGCTTTAGCAGCTCCTTCGCTTCCTTATCGGTCAGCCCTTCGCTCATGTTGTTACCGGTTGAGTACGATCGTGAATAAGATCACAAAGGCACAGGAATGATTAACCTTCAAGTAAAATAGATACATTAGAACATAATGATCACTTAAAGGTACGAAAAAGATAGCTTTGTACCTTTTAATTACTTGAGTTTTTAGCTAAATAATGGACGGCTTCCCTTGCTGTATTCGTTTCGACTGAACCGGGTTGTGTTTTCTTATCGAAGTGTTTGCTCGTCGGTGAGGGAATAGATAGCGCCCCCTTGTTGACAGCTGACGAACTACCAAGGTTTATGCAACCGAGCTGTGCTTTCGTAATTTTTGGAAAATTATTGCTTTTTTATTTTTTGATCACTTGTGGGATTTTTTTTACAAAGAAATGAAGTCAGTTTTCAGAAGCTCTAATATTTTTAAGCCAAAAAAAGGTTCTTTTCATAACAAATATTAACAAACTCTTCAAGCGTCTACCTCTGCTACTTAGCAATAGATGGCGCCACATGACAGTACAGCGAGGCAGTTTGAATTGTGAGCAAATTTTGTACAACATTACATTCTTATTGATTATTAATCATCACTTATTTGTAAGCTATTACACATCGGCTCCGTTTTGGAAGTTTCCTTCGGGTGTAATTCGGGTGCACGCAGGATGTGCTTGCAAAACATAAAGTACTACAGTTACTGTGTGTGGTACTCAAGAGAACTTCATAGCTGCTTAGGAGAGATAAAATGAGTATTATAAGAGCTTGCATTGAGTTACTCTTCTTTCATTTAATTAAAGTATGTTTTTTTAGAAACCATAAAATGGAACAAATTAAAAAAATTATGAGGACATATTCCATTGCCTTACCATATGAACTCCGAGTCCTTTAGTAGATATTTAATCACAATACTTCAGACTAACATTCTTCATCTTGGATAATCTATCGAATATAAATAGGAGAACTTCAAACGATCTATGGAAAACTTCCATTTAAAGCCGCTAATGATCCGTTTCAATAGTCTATTAACTCACTACAGAACATCAACCATACGATTGTTATCTACGTCAACATAATTCGTTCGCTCATTTTTCATTCCACCCGGATGATGAGCCGCGTACTTTGCAAGATTTAGCCAACAGTATGTCACACACGGATTACCGTTCAATGAGCTGCCGATCTTTACATGAAAACTCCGCAAAATAATCAATCGTAACCCGATAGTGTGACCCGCATTTGGCACGTTCGCTCCGTCAGAAGAAAAAAATTGCTTACAATTGATACCATTGATTTGGAAATCAATTTATCACCCAGCAGAAGAAGCTTGTTTACATGAGTGAAAGAGAGAGAGAGAGAGAAAAAAGCCAAATCAAGCGATCTGCCAGGAATGTCTATAAACGATCAAACACGTGATCGAGTTCGATTGGAGTTATTATAGCCAACACGTCCACCAGACGTAGCAGGAAAAAGTGACCGCCATCCAGACACCGGTGCCCGGAAATGGCTGCAAATTGGGCTCACAAAATCTCGTGTGTGTGTGTGTGTGTGTGTGTGGTATGTGAAAAATCCCTTTTTTGGATGTCTATTGTTCCGACCTGGGTCGTGACTTTACATTAGGGTGCTTAAAGGGCTTGTTGTTGATGAGTCTTGCCCACAGATCCCTACAAGCTATTGCGCACACGAGCACACAACAAATTGCTTGCGCCATTAATCAAACGTCATGCAACTCGAGCCAACACACTGTAAACAAGCGGAAAACGGCATATGAAAAACGAGGAAAATGAACCATTCTTCATGATCTTGTTATCGATCCGCTTCCTACTCAATGACGTTTCGATAAACGGGTCTTTCGCGTCAGTTGTCTATTTGCCACGCGACGCAATATGATTTTCCCGGGAAAGTAGGTAAATTAGCCAACTGTCCATGTTGTCCTGTTCATCCTACACTACCACGCACGTCACTACGAATCGCACTTAATCCGTACGAAATGGCGTCACTGAAAAGAAATGCCGACGATATGATGGAAGCCACCGACACGTCATGATGATAACACTAATCAACCAACAGAACTACGGCCACCACGGCTAATCGTAAGTAAACAAAGCAAAACGTAATAATGAACGAGATAATAACAACAGTTGCACACATATGCACCGCATTCCCTTGGTAGGGTCATCCACTCTACACGCAATTAATTACACTACTACTAGCGAACCGCCAGTTTAATCCTTGTACAACCAGGGCCAGGCAGTGCCAGTCCAAAACAAAAAAAAACGGGATCCATTTGAAAGTACGACAAGCGCTTAAGATTTCCCATGTATGTCCGTGCACACTTCAGGCAGATTCCTCGTAACAGGTGACGCTGTCCGAATGTAGGTCAGTAGGGAATCAATTCGGGGCTCCAGCAGCACCAGTAATCACCGTCCGGGATAAACAACAACAAAAAAAAACACACACACAAGTAGAATAGTGGAAAAAAACGACATTTTTCATTTCTCTCTCATTGCGTTCGAGCGTCACGAGCGCATCCCATCCGTCTGTTCGACCGCTTATCAGACAGACATTACCCTCGTTTGTATAGGGGGCTTTTTCTCTCTGTCTCTTTCTCTCCTGCAAGAGAACTCCACGAGCCCTTAAGCCCAGCTGCCCGATTCCCATAAAGGGGAAGCATCCCCCAAACGTTCAGCCGTGTTTGGTTCTTTTTAACTATCTTTTTTGTTTCACCCAAAGCGAGCCGGTGTAATGCACTGCGCTAAGGGCGAATAGCTGCACCAATTTTTACCTGGCGGCCCTAGTTGACCATGCACATCTTTGCTCCATTGTAAAAGGGTGGTAGGTTCATCTCTATCGTTGTACGTATCATTGCCCCCTTTTTTTTTTGGGGCCATCGCGGGATCAACGATGAGTTGAAAAGTGGAGCAAAAAACCTCCAAAAATACACACAGACACATGGAACATCCCGGAGCAAGGGGAAGATAGATCAGACACTAGTGAGGGCTCAGTGATTTATGGGCCCGGATAGGAGTAGCCAGGTTTCCGCCTGGGTTGATGATCAGCCCAGGGAGCAACCTCGCAGCGATTTCAATTAGAGCCATGAACGATGGGTGGGAACAGTCGGTAGAATTAGGAACTTTACGGGAACTAGCCAGAGGTGAGTCATTAAAACGAGTACCGTATGTAGCTTAAAGCTTCGAAAGTTGCGAAAATAAGGACCGTTTTTTTTATTCCGGTGATCCGAAAAACACAAACAAGCTGTCTATTGCTGGGTTTTATGAGCTTGTTTTTGTTTTTTGGCTTTATCCTGGAAATAGGGACAGATATAATTGCGTAGGGCTATCAGCTTTCAATAGGGACTGCTACCGTTTGACCACACAGTTGACCACCGAAGCAGGCCCAACGATCTCATGGTCATGGTTTGTTGAGAATGACGATTCCTAATCCGATAACTGTTGTAGGTCCGTGAGGAACACACATCAGTCCCAAGATCAGCTATCTTCCAGCTCTTATCTGGTGCCCATCTTACCCCGAAGCGAAGTGCATCCGTTATTTGATCCCGACGTTAAACCCTCCGAAAAAACGCGGAAGAATGCATCTCTGGTTTCGATCGATTGATCGACCGAGGGGCCCCATAATTGCTACGATCAGTTCGCATTCTTTGGGACCCGATGCCGGCCGGCTGTCGCAAGCTGAAGCAACAATGCGCAACGATTCGTCGATCCAGAAAAGCACACAGAGCGAAGAGACACACACACACCAATCGGTAACAAAGAATGGATGCTGCTTTCTAACAGCTTGTGATCTGCAAATTATTACGTTACCGGAGTTCGGAGGCGCGCAAATTAATGCCTTAAAGTGGCGCAGAAAAAAAAAATCACAGGAATCACACCATAACCCCAAACTACCGTTCGAATAATTGTCTCCTTAAGAAACCTTTTCTCCTTTCCTGAAGAGCAATTTTCTGTGCCAATTTGTCCTTACCGGATGAAGGTGTCGAATCGCTTGCATTCGATCTACAACACTTAACAGCACACACACAAAACGCGTTTAACACTTTTCTTGGGCAGGGTTTTCCAACATGACTTTTCTGCATTTTTTCATTCTCTTTCTCCTTTGTGTAATGGAAAACAATTACGCTTTAAAACTACAATCTATCGAAATAGAAAAATAAACCTTATGAAGTAACCTTTAAGCCCCCAAAAGTATGCAAAAGGGTGTTTAAATTGTCAATTTTCCGATACGGATAATTGAAAAGGCAGTTTTTCGTATCCTCATACTTGTGTCAGAGCATCCTTATAATGTCACCATGAGCTGTGGTACAATATTCATAAAATACTCAGAAATATGATATTTTGTTTTTTTTTTAAACATTATTTCTTGGCCTTAACGACGGCAAATGTCAATTACAACCTCGTTTTAATTGATTTCAATTAAATTGTTTTGGATACAAAAAAGAAATCCGAAGGGTCCAAAGATTGTTAATTTTAGAACAACGCTTATCTTACTTATCAGTACATATCGGACGTCTATAGCCCACATATTCGTGGCTGATATTACTTAGTGAAGGTCTAAGAATAAATAGCGCAGAAGGATTCTGCCCAGGAAAATTGTTTGGGCGCTTACCTTCTTTAGCTTTAGCTGGACAGCTTGGTTTGGCCACGGCGTTTGCATATTCAACATGCCGGCCGTTATGGCGGACAAATCGATGCCATCACTCCATTTCAATTTATGTCTAAAAGGACGGGCTGAGTCGTCCGGTGCCATTCTCATGACATGACCAGCCCACTGGAGAGCCTGGCGAGTCTAATACGCTGCACGATAGTGAGGCCACCGTACAGCTTCAAGACCTGAAAGCATGTTTACTCTTTTTGTAATTTTGTCTCGTATAGGATCTTCTATGCCGTGTAAGCAGTTGCTTTGGTTCTGATTGAACGACACAGAGGAGTCACTTGACTTCTATGATTACACCTGCTACAAATGCTACACACCGAAGAGCTACTAGACACTGTCATTAGACACTAAATAGAACACTAATTTTGCTATAAACATGTGAAGTGTCCCATAAGCATTATCATCTCACTAAAAATCAATTCAATCGGTTCATGTCTTAATTTATCTGGCATTTAAATTCAGGCATACCTGTCCTCTTTTGTTTTTGATCACGATCTTAAAACGAATTCATATAGTTGATTTTTCACTTACATCTCATGACGCGTCTTCAAGTCTAATATATCTAAAGGCTTGATCAATTAGCTCAATATTTCATTAAAATATTAATATCTTTAATTTTAAAGATACCAAGTGTTAAACGACACCTACCTTTTATCGAGAATGTGTATCTTAATTATTTGTTGTCAACTAGTGACTCACTTCCGGTCAGCTTCAATCTAAACAATAAAACCCACCAGCTCTAAAAATACAAAAGATCTCTATCAACCGGAGCAGTGTCTGTGCGATAAATCTATAACGGAAGTGTCGATTACTTCCGAACCTTCAGGCACCGATCGACTTCCGAACGGAACCAACTGAGTCATCCGCTTCCGAAACGGAACCGTCCGATATCGTGGTTCGTGTGATTGGAATGTGCTGAAAAGAATTCATTACAAAAACGCCCATTCCACCCCC
>KZ062627.1:24826-57551 GCA_002091835.1 Anopheles maculatus
TTACAGGTGCGAGTAGTAGCGTCACGCACACCCGCTGTTTTTGCGGTTAGTCGAAATATGGCGCAATTTTTGGACAATGATCACACCTTTGCTTTCTCACTCCATGGTCAGAAGATCATGCGTTGAACTTGTGTATGTTTCGGGGAGGAAAATCCCCTTTTTTCGGGTGGCGTGTGGCCATCATGCAATCACTGCAGACAGTGTCGCAAATGATGTCTAGTGTTGCGTTTGCTTTCGGACTACTCCTCGTTATCTTTCGCAAAGGCAAGACAGGCGCTGTCTGTTTTGGTTTTCCCATCCGGCGATAGTGCGCACAGGTGGTGGACAGCGAAACGGTAGCGATTGATTTGTCATACGTTTTGGCAGTTGAGTGTAGTGTAAAACCCGCTCAAATCGGCGCATGATTATGAATGCCCTTATCGGAGAATTCACATCGGCAGCTATTGCTCTGGTTCTAGTGATCGGTATCTGGTCGGGCGGTTGCCCGTTTGATAAAAACTAATTAGCAGGCGCCTAGTGTACGCTCCGGTTCCGAATGGAGTTGCGGTATTTCCATTTGACAGCAGCATTGATTCGTAATACGATGGAGTTAATTAGATTCCAAAAATATATACATATGAACGGTTTGATAACATTCAAAGACTAACTGAGCGCAGTAGCTTCACACAATACGTAACAGGAAACGAGTCCATTGTGCAATATGGTCCAAATGGTGCCCTCGTGATGCATTTTTGTGGTCTCTAAAACTTCTCCACAACACTATCTGCGTGAAGATAAGGCGCCCGATTATGCATTCCCGGCGATTGGGGCAGGTGCAAGGGCTGATGCACTGATAAGAAGATTGCTCGTAAATATTATTGCGCCAAGGGAGAAAAGTTCCCTGTTCGCCGACTTCCAACCCACCAGCTCCACGTCCAAGGCACAGTTTAGGCTTTCCAAAGCATTCCCACGTGTTGCCGGCCCACCAATGATTGATGCGGTCCTGAAAATTCAATTTTACGCCGTCAAAAGGCGCCCTTCGTTAATATGTGCCACAGCAATTGATTACTCGAAAAGGGGAGTCTTTTTTTTTCCTTGTTGGGGTTATTCGTGGAACACATTCGGGATGTTACCGGAGCACAGCCATACGCTTCAATGTTATTAAAATTCAAATGTCAATCTTTGGAGCTCGTTCTTTCTTCTCCCTAATCAATGGCACCAAGCAACTCACAGGAAAAGCCGAATGACGTCTCGGCGCCTTTGCTGAGTGCTAAATGAATTCGTTTCACTTTCACTCGGAAGTTCGATTTCCAATCCGGCGTGCCGGTGAAGTTTTCGGTATCGAGATGGCGGGCGTGCGCCAAAACGGTAGGGAATTAATTAACGCAACACGCAACAATCTGCTCCACAAAGTCTCGCAACGTCACATGCTCTGGCCAAACATTGGGAAGAAGCAATGACTAACACTCCTCACGACGGCGGTTCTTGTTTAGGCAGCAATTAAAGTATAACAGAAGTCAAAGTCAAAGTTGCTTGCTTGCACCTTGTTCCTGCCAGCTACCCACCAAAACCGAGTGACCTCAAACGTTCACCTTTATCCTCGTTTTCGTTCCAATTCCTTGACACAACTTCGGGCCGGTGGTCGGTGGAGATGTATGATTAATGTAAATCGCCCGTTTGATGTTTTCGGAATTGGAAGAAAAACCAATCCTGCCGGCGCTTACGCTTAATTGTGTGTGTATGATGGTGGGAAAGTTGTATGATTCCGCGAGAGAATCCTTCATCACTCCAAACAAGGCGAACAAACGGTACGAGTTGATGCGAATATTAATTGTAGTTAAAGTAGTTAATTAGCAACAAGCAACGTCAAGTTCTTGCTTTTACTCATCATGCGCGGTTGTGAAAAAAATACTTTGACTCATCATGCGTCATTGTGGTTTAGTAAGTAAGCCATCAGTTGTAACTGCTCACTAATATGCTTGATGAAATTTGAGTCAATTTTAAAAACACATTATACCAAATAATACAGATAATAATGAGTAATTTAAATTGTTTTTCTTCTTAATTGAAATGTTTAGCAGTGGATCTTTCCAGAACACAAATCCCTTGGCAAGCTGCTTATGAACTCCATAGAAAGTGTGAGCACACTTTTGTCGGGCACTGTACACTGAGCACGAGCCAGCTTCGTTTCGCATTCGGCTTTCATGGTTCGTTTTATGCTCAAATGCAGGGTTAGCTGCTCGACGTTAGAAAACATATGTTTTTAGTGTAATATTAAGGCACAAATAGCAACATTTTCATTGGAATGCATCAAATTTTGTATGTTAAATTCATTACAGTTCATCTTCAATCTAAACTCAAAAATGTGACAAAAAAAATTACATAAAATTTGTTGCTTTGAATTGTGTGATACAAAAATGCTTAACCATTAGGATACTCTTTCAGGATAGCATTTTTAGAACCTAGATTCTGATAAGTTTGCAAGCTATCAGTGACGAGTAACCATTTTAGCAAACAGTTCAATATACCAAGCAAACAAACAGGCAAAATCCCTCTTACGAGACGGCTAATCAACTGTTCAAAAAAAAGATCTTTGACAGATTTTATATGAGAGCCAAAGTCTATATAGGGTAGAGGTCGACGCATTCAATGTATTTTGACAGTTTGCCGTGGGAAAAAAGCATTTGGGCATTCTGTCATATTTTGTATATGTTTGCATTGTTCTTTTGATGTGAAACAATTTACCATCGTTTTTCGTGCACGCAACGTTTGTTAAGGAACAGTTTTTTGTATTTCAGCAGTTTCTTTGTATAAAGAGGAGTGATAAAAAAGGATTAAGAATGGTCTAGAACCATATTGCCAATAAATTGGTGTGTATATGAAATCTCTTTTCTTAAAGAGGTAGGAAAAATGTCTCGAAATCAACCTGCGCCGCTTCTTTTTGCCAGAATACTCGTTATATGGCAAAGAAGAAAGGGCTAAATCTTATGTTCCATAGATTTGTTTGCTTTGTTTGTAAACAACTTTTGGGCAAACTGTCAAAATTACAAAACCAACAAAAACAACCTATGCGGCAACCTGGTCTCTAAAATAACCTTGATGAGAGCTATCAAAAACCTTCTTTTGAGCAGTTGATTACAGGGCTCTTGAGAGAGTTTTTGCTTGCAGGATATAGGAAGATTAGTACAAAATACCACCTCGACCAATCAAAAGAAATATTTATTTGAACTGTACTAGAAACATCACAGTTACAGGGTAGTTGCAGTGCTGGTCCTCACATGGCAAGACAAAATACCGAATTTCGTCTCTCAGTACGCAGGACTAGCTATCCTGCTGCGGGTGAAATTAAATCAAGGAAACCAGTAGTGGCCAGCCAACATCTCTCGAGGTTGTAGAGCCAAAGATGCAGAGGTAGCAGTTCAAATACAGTATTTTCGAATTGTTTTAAAAAAATCAATATTGTTGAATCGACATCATCAAAGTAAGAAATATAATGTCTGTAATGTTTTTTTTCATGTTTATAGTTCCCAAATAATCGCCAGACAGGTGTATATTAAAGGAAATAGGTTTGTTACTTTATAGATTTAGTAAATATTTTTAAATTAAAAATAAAATAAAAAATATCAAAATCAAACTAAAACTTCTACAATTTAGATAAACTTCTAACAAACTCACTGTAAAAATCGAAGATATCACGCTCCATAATACAAACAACCAAACCAAAGCAACCGTACGACCCCTGCAATCCCAACCGCGCCAAGGGCTCGTTCGTGTTTGGCCAACCAAAGTGTTCATTCGTGTTCTGCGAGCCCTCGGCGACGGCTTCGACAATTCAAAACGACAATTCCGACGGTGCGGTTCGTTCGCCGCAGTTCTCCGCAACCAAAAATCAATCAGCCGCGATCGCGCGTATTCTACGAGATCCGCAACACAGAAGAATGTGCATTTTTGCTCTTCCCGTGCGCCGTGCATATAGGATCTAATTAGAAAGTGCACACACAGCGAAAAACAAACGACTAGCTACCAGTGCGAGCTATCGAAGCTCGACCACCTACGAGCGAAAACGAAAACGAAAATTAACAAAACACGTGCGTGTGGTGAAATTTTGAGCGTGTTAAGTAAGGTATGTGAGAGAGAAGCAAAAAAAATGTCGGCAAGTGTTTAGCGGCGAAGCTTTCTGGAATGTGAACCATTTCCACCAGAAGGAGCAAAACGGAAAAATCAGTGTGTTCGAAAACCGTTTGGCCAACTTTCGTCAACAGGCTCGCGTTGTAAAGCTTTTTTCCCAGCAGAATGGGCGCTGTTTCCGAGTGTGTTTTTGTTTTTGTTTTGAAAGGTGGTGTACGTTGCATTGCGTTCGATACAGATCGTGAAACTTGATGCACCGGTTTGTTGGTGCGCGGTGCAGCGCTGTGAAGCAGTGGCGGAAGAATTAAATATCTCGCGCACACACAGAGTATGACGAGAGGTGTATCCATGGTAACGAAGTGTGCTAGTGCAGTGCATGATCGAAACGGACGAACCGACACCCCGAAGAAAAACACCGAAGACAGTTCTTCTTGAAGTTCCTTTTCTTTTCTCGCGCTGAAACAAGTGAAAATTAGGAGCAAATTGGTGGTTGTTTGCTCGGCCCTAACCCGAAGGTTCGGCACACCGGCCTGAAGGGAAGTTCTGAGAGCCAAAGTCTATATAGGGTAGAGGTCGACGCATTCAATGTATTTTGACAGTTTGCCGTGGGAAAAAAGCATTTGGGCATTCTGTCATATTTTGTATATGTTTGCATTGTTCTTTTGATGTGAAACAATTTACCATCGTTTTTCGTGCACGCAACGTTTGTTAAGGAACAGTTTTTTGTATTTCAGCAGTTTCTTTGTATAAAGAGGAGTGATAAAAAAGGATTAAGAATGGTCTAGAACCATATTGCCAATAAATTGGTGTGTATATGAAATCTCTTTTCTTAAAGAGGTAGGAAAAATGTCTCGAAATCAACCTGCGCCGCTTCTTTTTGCCAGAATACTCGTTATATGGCAAAGAAGAAAGGGCTAAATCTTATGTTCCATAGATTTGTTTGCTTTGTTTGTAAACAACTTTTGGGCAAACTGTCAAAATTACAAAACCAACAAAAACAACCTATGCGGCAACCTGGTCTCTAAAATAACCTTGATGAGAGCTATCAAAAACCTTCTTTTGAGCAGTTGATTACAGGGCTCTTGAGAGAGTTTTTGCTTGCAGGATATAGGAAGATTAGTACAAAATACCACCTCGACCAATCAAAAGAAATATTTATTTGAACTGTACTAGAAACATCACAGTTACAGGGTAGTTGCAGTGCTGGTCCTCACATGGCAAGACAAAATACCGAATTTCGTCTCTCAGTACGCAGGACTAGCTATCCTGCTGCGGGTGAAATTAAATCAAGGAAACCAGTAGTGGCCAGCCAACATCTCTCGAGGTTGTAGAGCCAAAGATGCAGAGGTAGCAGTTCAAATACAGTATTTTCGAATTGTTTTAAAAAAATCAATATTGTTGAATCGACATCATCAAAGTAAGAAATATAATGTCTGTAATGTTTTTTTTCATGTTTATAGTTCCCAAATAATCGCCAGACAGGTGTATATTAAAGGAAATAGGTTTGTTACTTTATAGATTTAGTAAATATTTTTAAATTAAAAATAAAATAAAAAATATCAAAATCAAACTAAAACTTCTACAATTTAGATAAACTTCTAACAAACTCACTGTAAAAATCGAAGATATCACGCTCCATAATACAAACAACCAAACCAAAGCAACCGTACGACCCCTGCAATCCCAACCGCGCCAAGGGCTCGTTCGTGTTTGGCCAACCAAAGTGTTCATTCGTGTTCTGCGAGCCCTCGGCGACGGCTTCGACAATTCAAAACGACAATTCCGACGGTGCGGTTCGTTCGCCGCAGTTCTCCGCAACCAAAAATCAATCAGCCGCGATCGCGCGTATTCTACGAGATCCGCAACACAGAAGAATGTGCATTTTTGCTCTTCCCGTGCGCCGTGCATATAGGATCTAATTAGAAAGTGCACACACAGCGAAAAACAAACGACTAGCTACCAGTGCGAGCTATCGAAGCTCGACCACCTACGAGCGAAAACGAAAACGAAAATTAACAAAACACGTGCGTGTGGTGAAATTTTGAGCGTGTTAAGTAAGGTATGTGAGAGAGAAGCAAAAAAAAATGTCGGCAAGTGTTTAGCGGCAAAGCTTTCGGGAATGTAAACCATTTCCACCAGAAGGAGCAAAACGGAAAAATCAGTGTGTTCGAAAACCGTTTGGCCAACTTTCGTCAACAGGCTCGCGTTGTAAAGCTTTTTTCCCAGCAGAATGGGCGCTGTTTCCGAGTGTGTTTTTGTTTTTGTTTTGAAAGGTGGTGTACGTTGCATTGCGTTCGATACAGATCGTGAAACTTGATGCACCGGTTTGTTGGTGCGCGGTGCAGCGCTGTGAAGCAGTGGCGGAAGAATTAAATATCTCGCGCACACACAGAGTATGACGAGAGGTGTATCCATGGTAACGGAGTGTGCTAGTGCAGTGCATGATCGAAACGGACGAACCGACACCCCGAAGAAAAACACCGAAGACAGACAGAATTATTTATTTGGCGCTTTTCGCCTGGATCCCTCTTGTTGGAATTGGCTCAGCGCCTTTTTTTTTTTTTGGTTAGGACAAGTGGAGAGTTCGCTTATTGAAAACTCGGCTCGTTCGAGACGCCTATCAAGATCCTTATCTTGGCCTTTAAACAATGTGACGGCACGTTTGCGAATGCCTTCCAAACTCATCCCATTCTCTCCCGGAAACTCTTTAGCGAAGTTCTTGAAGTTCCTTTTCTTTTCTCGCGCTGAAACAAGTGAAAATTAGGAGCAAATTGGTGGTTGTTTGCTTGGCCCTAACACGAAGGTTCGGCACACCGCCTGAAGGGAAGTTCTTGGGGACTTCTTTGAAGGGGACCAGACACCACACAACCAGCACGCAACGGCGCACATCTTCCCGGACGGCGCATCATCGACATATAGCCGGCAGGGATTATTGACGAGGACAAACCGTCCGTCGCTGCCGAAGCTTGGTGTTGAAGCAACAAACAATTTGCATAACACAATTCCCATGCTCCCCCGTCCACAAGTGTTCATGTGCGTGTGTGTGTGTGTGCGAGTCCCAAGGGTTGGAAAATAGGTGGACCTGGCAGACGATCGTACCCGGGCGAAAACGCCAGCGATTTGAAAGTATAATTGTAATCAGTGTACAAACCTGGCGGCTTTAAGCGACTCTCACTACACACTTTATAGGCACGGGGACCAAGCCAACAGGGCGGTTGGGGCTTTTGCACTTACTTTGACCGCATTTGGACCGCGTGCGGGCTGGTGTGACACAACCACAGTTTGTCTCTGTCGATAGACGACGACCGCCCGCACAGCACCATGCTACTAACACCGATTGCTATGTTCTACCACCGTTGGTGCACATGTGAATGTGAACTCGATCGTTCAAGAATCGGGTGAAAACGCGTAGGGGTCAATCTCGGGGCGACATTTCTCGAATCGATCGTATGTACAACACGCACCACTACCAGTTCTAGTTCTATCGGTCGCAGATAGTAGATTCCGTACTGTGACAGTGACGTTAGTTCTGCATGACTCAAGTTTGTGTGTGTGTGTGTGTGTTTTTTTTGTCTTTCGTTCTCTGCAGCATTTGACCTTTTTACACCGTTCCATAAGTGACAAGTGTTCCGGTCCGGTGAGTGAGAGTAAAGTGTTCGCGTGTGCTATTCAGGTGCGGTAACACCGTAGCTCGGCAGTCATCCCGTCGGCAAAGAAAAGCAATGCACAGTCTCGTAACAGTGTCACGATGATGCGTGTCAGTAGCAATTCTAGGCTAATGGCCACCAATCCCGACGCCATCGATCCCGGATGCAGTATGAGCTCGGGCGATGAGTCCTCCACCGGCAACACACTGCTAGCCGTCAGCTTCAAACGGACACTACACACACCGGTTCCGGGAAAGCAAAAGCACACATACAGTTATCCACATCATCACCATCACCACCACCGTCATCCGAATGTTCGGAGAGGCGAAGCTGTGCTAAGAGTGTCCAAATTCCTGTCGTTCCTGTTGTTCCTAGTTATCTGTGATAGTCAGACAGTGTCCCGTGCTGCATTTCGGGTGTCCGCCGCCACCATCGGGCATACGGCGGGTGCCGATATCATCGACACCGACAGTATTATAAGCGGTGGCAGTGTAGAAGCGGAGCAGCACGGTCCGCCCACATCCGGTGGGACCATCCGCAACCGTACCAAGCTGCAGGAGATCGTGCTGGAAGGACTCGGGCTTAGTGCGCTGCCCGACGTTCGCCTGGTAAGTGTAATACACAAGCGGGGTTTTGGCTAATTAATCGTATCCGGTGTCGTGGATTTCTCGGGGAACAACTCGTTTACAGCGAGCGCAGGGAGAAACGATGGCCGTGGTCGTGTGATATTTCGGTGTACGAAAATAGGTGCCACATCTAACACTAACGGGAGGGTTATGTGGAGTCGCTATACTCAAGAGTTGGGTTGTGAGAATTGTGGCACGCCTTAGTACTCCACCTTTATGATGTATTTAAAATATATTAAGCTTGATAAAAAAACCGATTTAAACCTGCTCTTAAACACCTTCAACTACCTAGTACTGGTAGACACTCTACCGGTCGCTTGTCTACTGCTCCATTTATAGCCAGTTGCGATGTAGTTTTAGTTGATGAGCTATAAACATTTTCAATTAACGTGTTTAAAAGCTCTGCCCCGGCACTCCCCGGTGTGGTGAAAGTGAAATTCGCCGAAGCTCACGTTACGGTGATGTCGACAATATCTCGCAACCACAACCGGTGTGGCAGCAGAAGAACCGTCAGCGTTGTCAATCATCGTCATCCTGCTCGTCACCAGGCTAATAATCAGCATCACTCGTCAGAGCAACGCCACCACTAATGTGCCAATAATCACCGTGCATAGGTATGTGTGTGTGTGTGTCTCTGAGTGCACCAGATGAGTAGACAACACTCGACACTAAACGCAACGCAAAACACACACACACACACACAGCATCCCGGCGGGCAAACCCATTTCCAAGCGACCGGGAACGATGGGAGTACATAAATCTAGAACTCGGCCATCCCTCAAAGGCAAGGACAATCTTCTGTTGCTTCATTTCCGCTTCTTGTTTGCCTGCCTGCCTGCCCGGAGCATTTCCGCCCTTTCTTGTACATTCGGGAAGACAGCATCGCCCGAAGGTCAACATGGAAAAAAAGGGGGAAAATGCAAAAATCAATCCTCAACACTTGTGCCAACCCGAGCCAACGCTGCTCTTGAACTTGAGCGGTACGAACCGTACCGGGCCCTTTCGGGCACCAAAACACACACTTTCTCCGCATCTTTGTCCGAATCTCCGAAAGCAGCACCAGCTCCCGACACTCTTGGCAAATGATGGTTTGCTGTAATAAAACTTTTCCACGCTTTTCCTTCCACACCGTAACCCAACGCAACGTATCCGGTGGTGTGTGGGAAAGTTCTTCCATCAGCCAAATTTTCGATTCCAGAAAACCGAAGCTCTTGCCCTTACACATCCCACAAGCAGGGATTCGAATCCTGTGAGAGAAAATGCTATGTAGCTGGAATTTCTTCAGATTCCGGAGTGGTTTTCCAACCACACAAAACCGTAAACCAGCCACCTTTAGATGGCCCCGGTTTCGGTGCACCGATGATTGCCGGCACACAACGGATGCTCGGAAGGAGCGGCAGTCGAAGAAAGATGCACCACATTTTCCAGAACGGAGAATTCTCATTTTCCATTTTTCATCCGAGTTGCAGCACGCGCGTTCTGACCCGTAATGGTCGGGTCAAACCAAACGAACCGAATCAGGTCAAATGGCACAAAACTACCGAAAATCTCGAAAACTCGATTACAATGCTTTCCGGGAACGGAGGTCCGCCCTCTCGGCATCGTCCCTCACAAAACCCGGGAATTGGCTTGCGGTTAAGGAACTTTCCAGTGGTGCAGCAGTGGCTGTCAGCTGGGTTGTGGTTTTTTTCTTCTCCCTAATCAATAACTAGTTTGTTTTGATAGAATATTGATTATCATCGGCTTTCAATTTAGTCGAGAAAAAGAGAATTTTAAATATAAAAATTTGTCATTAGAAAATTCTATTTGAACTTATTTCAAACATGTTAATAAATGGTACATAAATTAAGGTTATTCAAGGTTCTTCTTCTTTCTTGGCCTAACGACCTCTTAGTTCATGCCAGCTATTTTTGGCTTACAAGACATATTGTTACCGCATAGTTGGATAGTCAGTCCTCACTATGGGAGAACGGCCCAGATGAGACTTGAACCCCGGTTCTGCCGTGTGAAGCCCGGCGCCGCTGTCGCATCTACCACCGGGCCGCCCCGGTATACAAGGTTCTTGCTAGAATAATTCAACTGTTGGGGATAGGTTGAAGAGACATTTGATACGCTCTAATGCTCTAATGCTGTCAGGTGGTCACTTTTCTTAGTTTAGATCTCGAGAAGTTTGAATCATTTTCAGACGACGTTGATATATGAGCACACATACTTATCCATACATCGAACAACTGTCAAATATCGATGATACTAGGTTTGATGACCAAAAATGTCAACAACAAAATGTCAAAACTGTCAGTTTTGACATTTTTTTTTTTTTATTCATATAGAACGGCCTGGCCCAAGGTTTATTGAATATACAGGTCTCGTAATAGAAGGGTTTTGGCAGCTCTTGGAATAGCAATGAAAAATAAAATGACAGATGGGAGACCGAAGCGTATACACGATGCTATGTACTTGTATGCGTTTGTTGATCGTTTTGAAAAGTTGGTGCTTGGTGAACTTTTGGCATAAATTTATGGTAAATCTTCGTTTAATATCAAACCATTCAATCAGTGATTTAAACGATACACAGAGGCGCGCTGAAAACTGACCGACAACAGAATTGAGAGCGAGCAAACTTTCCGCGTCTGTGACAAAAACAACACACCAATACATAGCCAAGGACGTCTACCTGTCAAAATAGAATTCAAGATGCCGATGTCAACAAAGGCTATTACGAGACCTGTATATTCAATAGACCTTGGCCTGGCCGTATTGCTAGTTTTGAAAAATGTCAACAACAAAATGTCAAAACTAGCAATACGGCTAGGCCGTTCTATATGAATAAAAAAAAAAAATTTAAAAACTGACTGTCATTTTTTTTATCTCGTAACAAAAATTCTGTCAGATTAGAACATTAATGTTCAAATTACTTAAAAACAATTTTTATAACAAAAAATACGTTAAAAACTAAATTTGAAAAATCCGTATTAAAATTCTACTGAGAACCCCTGGGTGTAGTTCAATACATCAGATCGCCTCCCAAATTGTTCTCCTACGATGGAGATGTTTACGAAAAGAAATTGAGAAAATAGAACTGCAGCATGTGACGCTCGGCCATTCTACCAGCCAGTTTCCATCGAAATGGAAGAAATTGTCGATAATGATTTGTTTAGATAGCGGTTCATTATGCTCGAAAATTGATCCGTCTTGGACGGACTCGAGTCTCTCGCCTCAAATAGACGCTCAAATAGAGTGAATGGCGATCGCAATCATGGCGCTGCCATCGGATTGAATTGAATTAATTTCGCTTCCATCATTAGAGCAAACCGAAAACCCTTTAAAATCGTCGACAAATCGAGACACCCTTTTCCTTGGAGGAGACCCGACGGGGCAATCGATCGGCAGCCCGCTCCTCCCCGGAGGCTGGACCTGGATGAGATTCACGCGATCCGCGTGTGCATGACACTGCACGAAAATAGAACTCCGGTGCGATTAATTTTAAATGAGGCTCATCGCGAAACTGTGCCCTCGTATGATTCGTGCACACGGCCGGGCGACGACCGACGCGGCGGGAAATGTGGATGTGAGCATAATTCTCGGCAATTTTCGACGACTCGTCGGCAGCAGCACGAGACGTGCAGGGGGACACCATGGTTTTCCCTAACCGGCGCTGGTTACAAAACTTTTGCGAGATTTTCCTTCACCGTTTTGTTGTTGTTGGTCCCCGTTTTTTCCTCCCTCCCAATCATCCCAAAACTCTCAAACACTCGGCAATTCAATATTCTAATTTCATCCATGAATGTACACGTCCGCAACGTCCGCTTCACCCGAAAGGAACACCCCGAAGTTTGGGCAAACATCTGGGCTAATAAGCGTTCTGGGAGCGTTTTTTTTTTTGTGTGTTGCGTGGCCAAAAGCAAAAAAACCCAAGCAGCCTTGCTTATCGAGAGAGAGAGAGACCGAAAGCCGACGAGGACGGCCCACAAGATGTCAGACGCAATGAGCGATTTTATTAGATTTGCGATGTTGTAATCGGTTCACCCGGCGTAACCCCAAAACTTCCGCCACTCTTGCACTCTTGCCGGCCGATACTACAGCGTTCCGTTCCAGCTGATCGTGGAGCTACCCTTCCCTTTACACAAACAACTGCCAGCTGGCTGTGGCGCTGTCTTCCACAGCACTTTGGAGCAAGTTATTTGGGGAACGCTCCGTGGAAGATGGCTTCTTTTTGAGCCATATTTAAATTGGCTGCCGGTGGAAAAATTGCTTATCCTTCCATGGAGCTGTGCGAAGGCAAAAACCTCGAAGCGTATTAAAAAAGCGACCAGCGTTAAACCATGCACACGAAAGCATAAAATCCAGTACGCATACAAGCGAAGAAACCCGGGGAAACTTATGTTTATCCCAAGGTAGCGGAAAGTCCTCAGGAAGAAGACGCACACAGTTAAGAACACAGGCAGGCAAACCGATAAGCAGCTTCCAGTGGAGTTTCAGATAAGTCGATTCGTTTCAGTTTCAGCTCATAATAGCTCACAGGCTCGAGAAGAAGATGGGCAAGAAAGCAAAAACGGAGAAACTGCACAAGCATGCAGCTAACTTTATCGATCTGTGTCGCAAAACTTCCAAACATACACACCACATGTGTCCTGGACGTGGAGAACCGAGGACGAGGCCTTATCGTCTTTGCTACCTACCTGCTGCCTGTCTCTCGAGCTACACCATGATTATGTCGTACACGGTTGTTGGCGAACCGTAACTTTGTACTTGTGGCTTTTTCTGCTTATGCAAATGCTGTGCATCACAACAAACCTTTTCGAGCGAGACACAAACAGCAAAACAAAAACACATAATAAACCTCTTCGGAAGAGGCTTTTTTTTGGTGGTTTTGTTGAGAAAATTGATTTGTTGGCATATTAATTTAATTTCTTCCTCAGCTTTTCCACTTCACCATCACCACCGATGACATAAGAAGCGCCAAAACAGTTTCCTTACCCGTACCGTTGCGTCCCGCTTGTTATTGGGCAAAGATGGCCACCCCTACAAGAAAACCGGCTGCTTGCATTTATTAATTCGATAAATATGTAGATATGTAGCCTGATTGGTTGCCGGTTTCTGGCCGGTTAAGGGGAGTTTAATTTGGTCACACTTTTAAAGGACAAAAATAAGGCCCCGGCGCACGCAGCAAACGATAATGACGCGAACGTGCAGGAATTATATCCAGATTAGTATGTTAATACATCATCTCAAGGATGCTCTGTCCGTTTGGTTCGGCTGTTTTCGGATGGTGTCTAGATCGAAAATTGATGCAGGCATGGATTATGAAGTTGTTGGGTAAAGCTAAAAGTTTTGTTGTCAAAAGGAAAGCTTTTGACGGCCTACTTGACTTGTGGATGTAAGACTAGATGTTCAGAATAGGTTCATTTGGACGATTAGGTTGATGGCGCGATAAACAGAACACAGACAGACCTTCACAAAATACAAGTGTTTAAATACAAACAGAAAAGTTAAGTATAGTTTGTCTTTAAATTGCTGCGCACAATTCACATCAGATGTGTTGCTGAGTTTGAAGATGTTGATGCTGAGAACCGCAATGTTGTTAAGTCAGTTGTATACATTAATCAGTTTATATAGAGTACCATAACATCCAACTTCCGCTTTGAAAAATGATCAGGTCCTTCCTGCTAAGAGCATGAAAATCAATATTTTCGATATAAATCGTCTATTGAAAAGCTTATATAAGAAAATGTCATTCGTCTATGTTGGAGGGATGCCAAAGGACCTAGTGCCAATCCCATTGGCAGGATAGACGGCTACGGGCCACACGAAGTCAAGCGAAGCCAGTAACGGCATGGCAAGACTTTTCGAGGCTATAGTGTCAAAGAAGAATAATAAATATATGAAGTACAGCAAGTAGTATAAGACACACATGTAAGTTTTCATTATACCGAATTTAGCTTACCAATTCTATGTTGTAGTATTAGAGTCCATATTATGCTAGACAAATTATCAGTTAGTCTAACTATGGCACAAACTAGAGATTTGAAACTACAAAGGTCCTATAAATCTTTAACGTCTTTTAGTACACCGCGTATTCTGTGAATTTATTCTCCTTCAAAAGATTATTCGTTAACCAAAATTTCCGATACGGATTAAACACAGTTCCAAGAAACCATTGAAACTTCCGGTGCAACCCAACAAAACATTGCCAGCGCCGAGCGGGATGCAATCTTCGATCGAACCTTAACCCCAAAGTGCATACTGATGATGTGATTTTGATAACCGCAAGCCGCAGTCCTTCTTCACCACTAATACCAATACCACCACCGCACGTCCCTATTTCCGTCTTCCTTCTCGGAAGCATTATTCAATTACCCGTCCCTGGTATCCAGTTACTACCCAGCAGCAGTGTACTTCCCATCCACCACACCACGAAGTCTATGACTCCAAGGGATTCTCCTAAAGAGCGCAGAGAGTGTAGGAAGAAAAAATACACCGATTCCTAGCACCAGTGTGACCTACTAACACGTAGTAACTTGAAGTATGTTTGATTTAATTATAATTAGAATTAGAATCCCCCCCCCCCCCCCCCCCCCTGCCCTTGCGGCAGACCACAACCAAAGGTTGGACCGCAGAATTGCGGCAGCTTCCATTAGCACAATCTGTCCCCGCAGGAGAGCACCAGGTCCAGCGAACTGGGGAGGTAGTTGGTGTGCACTTTCGTGCATAATTAAAATTGAATTTGATGCAACTCGGCTGCTGCAGATTCCTTTAAACTCACGCCCTTCCCAACATTAACCTTTCTGCCGGACGCGTTGTCGGATGACGGCACAACGGGAAGAACAAAAACTAATCAAAGCGAAAGCAAATCGACCGGCAAGTATTACGCAACGCAGTCGCAGGGCAACAGGTTCCTGCAGCTGATTCACTTGCCCGGTAATTAATCCGTGTTGTTGCCTTTTTGTTGCTCTGCCTCCACAAAAGAAAGTGTCCGTCCGCGCAGAGCTGAACACACGGCCAAGCCTTCCAGTGAGCCGCTCACGCTCACTTCGTTTTACATCCTTATTATGCTGGCCGCGTACGCGTGCCGTTTCGTCAAGTCGAGCAAGAAGCCGAACCGAGCGCCGATCGAGAACTTTTCCCACTGGAAACAATTCGAACTCTTGCTCAATTTACATAATTGAACCTGCCCGCTGATAGCACGGCACGGCACGTCTCCAACGCAGCGGGGACCGTTCGCGGACATGCAGTTAGTCGTCGCATTCGTCGCCGCAAGTGCTACAAATCGCATTCGTCGTCGTCGTTGTCGCCGTCGCCGTCTCCAGTCACTTGCGGCGAGTGATTTATCGCGCAAAGGGGTTCATCCGTCCAGCCGCATATCCAACCCCAGCTAACCTGCTTCGTTTTTAATTATCCTCTCGATCGTCCACCGCTTCGAAGACGTAATATCGACAAATTGTTTGTTGCCTCAGACCCTTATCCCAACCAGGCCCGATCTTCGACGTTCGATCGCTGGCGTTCAATGCGCATCATCGTCAACCATCATCATCATCGATTGCAGATTGTAAGCGCCATCCATGTCTGGTAAACTTCGCCGTTCGAACGCATGTGCATGGACAGGTTACAGGGGTTTTTGCTCCATAAAGTGTGGCACTTGTGTGCGGCCGGCTTTTCGCATTTGACATTAATGGGTGCGTTAAAGTGTCGTTTTGGAAGCTTGCTCGAGTGTGGTTGTAGTATAAATCGTCCACTTGAGCTAAAGTTCACGATGAAACTGGTTGTGAGGCAGTGTCTTGACAGGGGACTACAACTTTAAAAGAAGGCGTGTTTTTTTATAGCACAAACAATACAACTTTGTTTGAGATTTGACACGATCTTAAATGTGAATTGTAGTTCTGCAAATAAGAACATCAGTAACTCTAGAATCTGTTCACGCAAATTTTATAGCTGATGCCATAATAATCAGATTACTATTCACTCAAGTCTCGGAAGGCATTTTATAGCACAAACTGTAATTCAGATCGCGCGAGATCCTATGATCTAGCACTAAAGTTTCTGCGAAATGCTATAAAAAAGCCATAAAAATTAAACCTTATACGTTTAGCCATATTCCTTGATTATGAAATGATTTAAATCACCTCTTGTGTTCAGAATTACCAAAAATTATCGCAAATTAGTTGCTAAAGTCAGTGAAGTTTAGGCATGCATCTCGTACTGAGTAAACCGCTTTTTTCTTTGCTATCCGCTTGTCCGGCGAAATCAACGACACAATAGCTACTAATAGAGCATTCACACTAAATGACCGATGATTATGTATTTCCCACTTGAAGCAGCTACACAAAACACGCAAACACACGTCCACCGTCCGTCACGCGATTAACACTGGCCGCCCATCATCACTAGCAAGAAAGTGATCAATTTTCTAGTGCAATCTGACCTGACCCGCTCGCAAAAGCTTGCGGCCTAAGCCCAAGAGCCAACCATAAATTCTTCGCTCGTACGACCCGCTCGTGTGGTTGTAGCTTCGCTAATAAAGATAAAGCCACGGCATCGGGCATTTTCTTCCTCGTTCTGTACACATCCCGGACACTTGAACTGATGATCACCTTCTCCTGCTTAGTAGGGCTCGGACACCTCCATACGTCCCGGACGCCGCCGTGTAAAATTGATTAACAACCAATAACAATTATCAGGGCTATATCAGAGCTTATAAAAAAAACATTCCGGTGCTTCTTCTCCACTTGGTGCAATCTCAGGTAGGCCAATCGAGAGAGAGAAAAAAACACAGAACACCCGTTGAATTCCTCAAACCGATTATGGCAACAACGAAAAGCAACAATCAACATCGCCCAACAAACTGAAGAGCATCGGAGCAGAGATTGGTTCTGTCGATTGCTTTTGCTCGTTTCGGGTTTTACTGCTTACCGGCCACAAATTTGCAAAATTGATAGCTCGGAATTTTTGCGACTCTGGTCGAAAAGTGGACAAGATGAACCTCTAGAAAAAAGAACCCACGCAACAGCCTCGATCCCGAAGAAACGCTGTTAAACTAGTTTCCGATAACACGTTTTGGGGAGTTTTTATCTTTGCCAGTAAATTTTATATCGCCGTTGCACAACACTCGTCACAGTTCGATTCGAAATTCACCTCTTACCCTATCGATGGGTCTTGCGACTGGGAACTGGAGAAGAAGTTGAGTTCCTTCAAAGCTTCGAAAGCTCCCGAGCGGTGTAAATCAGGATGAAACGAATTAGATTCCATTTGAGTGCCAAGTAAAAGCTTCTCTCGTCATCCGATCAACCACAACAAAACCCGACTGCTTGTAAATGTCTTCATTACGATCCTCCGAACTTAATGGCCCATCCTCACAAGGTCTCGAGTTTGTTTGTTGATCGTTCGCTCACAAACCACTCACATCGGCCGGCCAGTATTGATCACGTGAGCCGCCACGATAAGAAACGGGACCAGTTTATAGCACCGAGGCCGCTTCTCACTGTGTGTCTCTCCCACACTACTACCAACCACGCACCGACACGCACTCACAACCGCTTACCGGATGTTTTCGAGCAGTCGGACTCGGGAACGGTCTCACGATCGGCACTCGATACACCGGCCCCAGCAACGTGGTACACGCACGCACGAACCGTAATCGTAAAACAATGCGTTTTGCAAAACCCGATGCTTATCTACTACCGATCACGCGAACTTGTTACGCACGCACACTATGGTACACTGTCGGTGCACCGACGGAACCTAATTAAACATGACGGAACAACACACTGGCCGGTTGTTCGCTGCTTGCATTCGACGTGTTTGATGGGTGTTTGGTGTGTGTGTGTGTGTGTCTGTATCTGACGTACAAACTCCATTTTCTATCCATTTCTTCCCTCCCATTGGTGCCATAATTGGACGACACTTAGATGTGACCTCTCGTTAATATTTGATTTTGCATCCGAAGGTTACACCAGCCACCTGCAGAGAGCGTCCTTATAATCCCACCAGTATTCCCAATTCCTGCAATCAAGCGACTGGTGAACGGAATTGGGTAGACGTCCTAGTGTGACCGCAAGCCCACGAGCGATGAATATGGAAGACTGTCGGCCATAAAAATCGCCCATTAGCTAAACAGGTTTAGCGCGTTTTTATTAATTTCATTTCTGCCCCCATCGGTTGACACTGATAAAAGGTGCACCGGCGAGTTGGAACACTGTGTCCACAGAGTCGGTCACCATTTCTTGTGTGGCTCTTGTTGGCTTCTTTCATTCGGTGCGATTGTTTTAATGGCCGTTTTTTTTGCACCTCGGGTCTGTTGACGCGCCTTACGCTAGATGCTGAACCTCGCAGTGGATGCAACAGCACAGCACAAACGTCTTACTGCGCTGTTGACAGCAGGATGTTAACAGCTACGCCATTCAGCGCACATGTGCGAATTCTTCTGTGTGTGTGTGCGACCCAAAGACATCCCAAAGACTCATTTATGGTCGCTTTTTTACCTACTTGTAGTACGTGGCTAGAAGATCGTGTCGGCAAAATCTCTCACCTACGATCTATGGGCTGTGATCCTCGTCACCTTAGGGTTATTAAAGTGAAATGTGAAAGAATACCTCCCATACTCGAGAGGGTCCCAATTCTCCCAACGCTTTTTTATGGACTCACAAACACGCTTGGCAGAAAATTTGCGAATGATTGATTATCGCTTGTGAGATGCTTCCACAACGGACACGGACCACCCGCCGTACCTGTCAAGAAGCCGTGTCAAGCCCCGTCAAGACATCGTAAAGTGTTCTCGCTCGCAAAAAAACAGACAATAAGCGGGTGCCTTATGCCTTGCTGTGCCGAATGTTGCCAATCACATTGACTTGCTGAAGCGTCCTCCAGAGTTCCAGTGAAGAACAATTCGAAGGTCACTTGACTGCTTAATGATGCTGGGACTAATGCAGCTCATCAATAATGATAGGCCACTCTAGGCAAGTGGTTGTGTTTTTCGTTCTTTTTGCAGTACATTATCGTATTTCCCCAAAGGAATAAAATGTCCCACCACGGGTGTATCTTCTTCATGGAGTTAATCGCACCAAAAAGCGACAAAAAACGATCTCCTAAATGCCAGCTCTGATCTGACAGATCGTACTAAACATCACGATCTTGTAGCCACCGATCGCCACCGAGTCCTAATTTTAAAAACATTTAATCACACTTCTTAATTTAATGATGATGACTACAGATTGCGCTAACATGCGAAAGCGTCCATTTCGTATTTCAGCACCACCATCAGCTTCCCCGGTCCAAATTTGTTTATTGCACGTGCTGAACAGGGGCGAACGAAATACACCCACCGCGAACGCGATGCGAAAGATCGCGCCGTGCTGACATCCAATTGAATGTATCGAATTCCTGCTCGTACGCCAATTAGTTTGCTATAAATTTTAACGTTCGTTGTGGGTGACAGTTGTGCTTTCTTTTTAATTTTAACCGATATGTTCCTTTCAGGAATTTCGTTTCTTTTCCCTCGAACACACACACACAAACACACAGAGAAACAACTCATTCTGGTGAGCTGATGAGAGATTTCAATTCTGAGAATAATGAAAACAAAAAAAAAACTACAAGAAGCATCAGTACCGGGTAGCCAATTTGGATCCACTTTGGTCGAAACGTCCTTGCCCGGAGGCAAAGAATGCCATCGACGCCGGCACATCGGCACACCGTCGCCTTCATAGGCGTTGCTATTTTTGGGTCGAATTTTCCATTCTTGCCCATCTCCCCCTCCTTTCGATACTTCTGCCAACACGCACCGGACTGTCATCCCACACCAACGAGTTCCATTTTTATCCCCGCCACGACCTTTCTCCGGCCTGTCAAAACAACGCCGTCACCATGATTTGCGCTGCGAGAATAAAAGCAACAAAATGGCCATCACTTTGGCGTGGCCTGGTGCAGGAACACTTTACAAAAACAAAAAACAAATCGTCAAACAACAGCGATCACAACCAAAGGAATGTCTGGAATTTGTGAACGACAAAAACAACGACGCCTGGTGGCGCCTGTCGAATGTCGCGTGGAATTCGCGACATCAACAACGTCAGGTCATCAGTCAGGTAATGTACGCCCGGGTGCCACGCACTGCAGGATCGTAAAGATGCTTGATAGACGATCGGCAGCCATCCTGTGACGTGGCCGCACCACACAAGTCATCGTCATGGCGAGGATACAACGCCAAGCTTCCGAGTCAATTTCGACTTTTTTGTACACTTTACAGGCACAGCCAATCTTGAACGGAGCAGGAACAGGTATTGACCGGTGTAATGTGCAGCACAATTTTACGACCACACACACACACAAAAAGGTCTACTCCAACCGGAACAGGTCTTTCCGCTTGCTACAAAGTCCGCTCGCTCCATCCAGGTGCCGGGGTCCTCGGTGTCCGTGACCGTGGAATACGAATCGATCGATTTTTATGATCGCCCCGGTCCATTATGGATGTATGACTTATTGGAATTGGTTTAGATCGTCCAACACCACGTGGACTTTACGATTCCTACACAGGTTCGTCTGTGTAGGAAGAATTCGCTATTTTTAATGTGTCCTTTAGTCAAAATTATCATACTGACCTAAACATACCTATCAAATATGATGTATATAAACATATTTATGATTGTTAAAAGCGACATGTCCATGGCAACGCATAAAACTTAAAAGCTTACCGAGTCATTAAAACAGTTCAACAAAAAACAATCTAATGACTCAACGGTGACGAATTCCTGAGAAGATAAGCAAACAGTTAACTTAAGACAATCAAAACATTTCGGGGAAGTAAAAAAAAAAACGAAATCCAATTTTAGACCATCGTTTGACAACAGCTTTTACCTACACTGGACACAATGGTTGGCCAATGGCCGTTCAACCCCGTACCGATTGTTTGTACGGGATGATTCGACGGAAACGGAAACGCCTACTCAGCTAGGGGGCAACGTGATTCGGTGAGGTACGGTGTTCAATATCCCAGATGCCGCCAGCTACCGAAAAACTGTCGAATTTTAAAGAAAACCAGGGTTCTAGAGCGTGGAAATTCCTTGCCGATTACAAACGTAGGTTTTCTTTCGCTGTTCACAAGGAAGCGCTATTTTTTGACCCACCTATTAAGGTGGGTGGATTGGTGTTTTGTTTGGTAGATGTATCCACCTCCTGCTGATTCATTTTTGAAGAATAAAACGATGACGATGGTGGAGGTTTCTGATCTATTGGTGAGGATAAGATAAAGGCAATGGCGTTAGCGATTTTCTATGGGCAAGCTTACCCTCTATATGGGAACCCTACCAGCTCTCAACCAGCTGGATTTGCTGCCGGTTGCTGCACATGCAACTGCAACGACCACGTGGTGTTTTGAGCGGCAACACAAGTAAACAACACTTGAGCATCAGGGGCAAAACACCAAACAGAAAAGGCCGCCGCCAAAAAAAAACGAGGGGGCCCGTATTAACGCATTACTGCTCGGTGCAAGAACTCCGCCTATCGAGCCCATTCCGTTTATCTCGAGTGAGTCCGTTGTCCCGCTGTTACTTACGGCTGTGTGCGTATATGGCCATTTGGTTTTCTGGGAGGTCACCATACTACTCCCAAAAGACGTCTGGGTCGAACACCACAACACAAGCCTAAGCTACATGTGCACTACCGAGCGATCCCCGACAAAGCGCCCTCTGAAGCTCAGTCATGTGAAGACGCTGAAGAAATAGAACCGGGTGGGTTTATGGGCCAACGACCAACGTATTTTATCAACCGATACAGTACCGAATACAGCTGCACGTGTCATTGGGAAGCGTAATAAGGTTATCTGACTAATGTGTTCACGCCACGTCCAGCGCAATGACTCGCTAGCGTAGGGCTTTACTGGCGGGATTTCGGTGGGAGCACGCGCTCGAGACACGCTGCACGTGCCATTGGGAAGAGTAATAAGGTTATCTGACTAATGTGTTCACGCCACGTCCAGCGCAATGACTCGCAAGCGTTGGCCTTTACTGGCGGGATCTTGGTGAAACGATGTGTCCAGCCCTCTGGTAGACATATCGTCACTGTTAACCCATGCTTGGTGACACGGTAACGTCACCGGACCAGTCACTGTACGTCAGTACGCGGTGTTTGTCAAATTTCACAACACTACGCAGCCACGCCACACACCACGGCAGCAGGAAATGGGCCATAGCTCACGCATGGTAACCGTGAGAGCGAGCGCAACGCCTCACAGGATTTTATCATGCACATGTTGAACGTCCCAAGACATGCTCTCACTACCAGGTGAATGCTTTTCCCCCCTGAGTTAATAGCTTTCTTTGGACCACAGAGCTTTGGTTTCGGTTGTTATCACCGCCCAATCGAAGCTAATAAAGCAGTTGAGATTGAAGCTCGTTCAGATACTTTATTGTACCGCGGGTCGTAAAGTTGCAGTGGCCTCGCAAAATATCAAAACACTAACTCTGACACTGTTGGTGTCCGAAACCAACGAAAAAAAAAACAGCAAATCAAATTGAATTAGCGATTAGCGCGCCAGTGTGTGGCCATCGGGGGGGGGGCCGACAGAAATGTGCAGAGGTGAGTGATAATTTTTGCGGCATTTCGCGACGCTGTGATGGCGTAGCTTCTGTTTCTGGGTCTTGCCTTGGTAATTAGCTCTATCCCTCTCTCTCGCTACCGCAGATTGATGCGGTAGATTAAGCTGGCCAAATTCATCACTCAGGGACGCGAGATCGCGTCCGAGTGTGAAGGTAGGACAGATCTTATGCTGATCATTAGTTATCGCAGTTGAGCGAGGCGAGCACCTGTGAAGCGGCGTAAACATATTTTTCACATTAGAAGGAACACCAAACAAATATTTCTGAACCAGCGAGGTGTCCTTTCTCCCGGACATTAAAGTCTGATAAGCCCATAATAAAATGAAGCTTATTTTTACTCTCAATCTTAAAAAATGGGCGACTCCTTCCATCAGAGATTGACCTAAATATACAATCGCGCTTAAAAAAAACGATCCTGAACAAATATCCTGCCACGTTTATGTCTCTCTTGCATCTCAATCTGGCACTACGAAAGAAGAAGCAAACACGATGCCATGTTTTGAAGTTGCATCAGCATCCTAACCTCTTACCGCACCAAGCGGATTGTTTGTAGGTGGCAGAATCGGGACGGCGCTATCGTCCTTTACCGGTGACGCCACGCTAATGGATCTGCTGTCCCAAGACGGCAGAGTGTTACTTGCGACTGTGCGGCTGTATGCGTATATGGCCATTTGGTTTTCTGGGAGGTCACCATACTACTCCCAAAAGACGTCTGGGTCGAACACAACAACACAAGCCTAAGCTACATGTGCATTTGCCGAGCGATCCCCGACAAAGCGCCCTCTGAAGCTCAGCCATGTGAAGACGCTGAAGAAATAGAACCGGGCGGGTTTATGGGCCAACGACCAACGTATTTTATCAACCGATACAGTACCGAATACAGCTGCACGTGCCATTGGGAAGAGTAATAAGGTTATCTGACTAATGTGTTCACGCCACGTCCAGCGCAATGACTCGCAAGCGTTGGCCTTTACTGGCGGGATCTTGGTGAAACGATGTGTCCAGCCCTCTGGTAGACATATCGTCACTGTTAACCCATGCTTGGTGACACGGTAACGTCACCGGACCAGTCACTGTACGTCAGTACGCGGTGTTTGTCAAATTTCACAACACTACGCAGCCACGCCACACACCACGGCAGCAGGAAATGGGCCATAGCTCACGCATGGTAACCGTGAGAGCGAGCGCAACGCCTCACAGGATTTTATCATGCACATGTTGAACGTCCCAAGACATGCTCTCACTACCAGGTGAATGCTTTTCCCCCTGAGTTAGTAGCTTTCTTTGGACCACAGAGCATTGGTTTCGGTTGTTATCACCGCCCAATCGAAGCTAATAAAGCAGTTGAGATTAAAGCTCGTTCAGATACTTTATTGTACCGCGGGTCGTAAAGTTGCAGTGGCCTCGCAAAATATCAAAACACTACCTCTGACACTGTTGGTGTCCGAAACCAACGAAAAAAAAAAACAGCAAATCAAATTGAATTAGCGATTAGCGCGCCAGTGTGTGGCCATCGGTGAGGTGAGGTGAGTGATAGTTTTTGCGGCATTTCGCTACGCTGTGATGGCGTAGCTTCTGTTTCTGGGTCTTGCCTTGGTAATTAGCTCTATCCCTCTCTCTCGCTACCGCAGATTGATGCGGTAGATTAACCTGGCCAAATTCATCACTCAGGGACGCGAGATCGAGTCCGAGTGTGAAGGTAGGACAGATCTTATGCTGATCATTAGTTATCGCAGTTGAGCGAGGCGAGCACCTGTGAAGCGGCGAAAACATATTTTTCACATTAGAAGGAACACTAAACAAATATTTCTGAACCAGCGAGGTGTCCTTTCTCTCGGACATTAAAGTCTGATAAGCCCATAATAAAATGAAGCTTGTTTTTACTCTCAATCTTGAAAAATGGGACGACTCCTTCCATCAGAGATTGACCTAAATATACAATCGCGCTTTACACAACGATCCTGAACAAATATCCTGCCACGTTTATGTCTCTCTTGCATCTCAATCTGGCACTACGAAAGAAGAAACAAACACGATGCCATGTTTTGAAGTTGCATCAGCATCCTAACCTCTTACCGCACCAAGCGGATTGTTTGTAGGTGGCAGAATCGGACCGGCGCTATCGTCCTTTACCGGTGACGCCACGCTAATGGATCTGCTGTCCCAAGACGGCAGAGTCCCGCAGGTAATAGCAGGACTCTCGGCAGGTAGAGCTGGAATCCATTTTTTCGTTGTGCTTTTTTAATGATGCTGCCACAATCTTAGCTATTTCGTCAAGATAAGAATTACAAACAAAAAACCCTCCAACTGCAGTGTGTCCGGATTCTTCCGTCGGTGGAGGAAGCGGAGGTACAGAACAGGATCTCCTAGAGATGTTTGTGCTCTAGCAATTTTGCAGTCATCCAACCGGCAACAGCGGCACATCGTACCGAAACAACGCCACGCCGCAGGTGTTAAAGATATGTGTCAATAATTTCCCGGTCCATTGATCAAGCTCAGCTCAGTGCTGCACGCACTTGACGCGCAAGCTGTGATGTAGCAGCACTCGAGACTCGACGGGGAGCTTTTTTAGCCCACATCCGGTTTCGGTGATGACAAACGCTACCCAAACTTTTAGCAAACGGCAAACAAAAACATTCCCTCAAGTGCGCTACTTCTCGTGTACAAACAGAAGGCTAGTTACGGCTTGGGCCAGCCACTACCGCCAACAATACAAAGCACGCTTGTAGGCCACGCGCAACAAGTGGGTACGAGAATTTGATCAAGTATCATCGAAGCACGCGAAACGTCTCGCATCCACCAGATTCTTGGGGTTGTGTCGCGTGCGACAATTCCGTACCGAACGGATGACGAAAACGTGCACGATCGGCGAAACGATTTGTTTATGTTGGGGTTGCGGGGGACCTTAACATCCGTACACTGTGGATCATCATCGCACACCATTGATCATCATTATTTTTGGGAGGCTGGGTATTTCCAGTCCCATTAATCACCACCCGCCGTACAGCATAAATCACGATCGAGTACTCGATCGAACAGGTTTCCGAACGGCATCCTTGGAACTCGGCAATACTCCGTTGCGCTGTACACGCAACCCGATAAAGACGGCAAATGGTATGATTGATGAAAGTGTACCGATTCCGTTTTGTTTGGTATTGACCTCGTCCGGCGACCATCGCCGATCGACGCACGCACATTAAAAGATGCTAATAGTCGTAATAGCCGTAGTTCTTTTTTGTTGGCAAGACACATATAGGTCCTACCAAGCACAAACAACAGTGCTCCGAATTCTTGACGCTTCGGCAATTGAACAAACAAATCTCGCGGTGTTGGAACGCGATCCCGTAAGGATGTGTCGTGCAATAAAGATAGGGTAATAATTTGTGGATGTGGTCACCGCCAACCATCTGTTTCGGTCAGATATTACTCTGGCGGTAAATATTATGAATAACATTCCGCCACTCCAAATCCCGGTCCAGCCCACCCGGTTCTTCCCTTATCCTAGTGTTTTCCTCTAGCTCTAGTGTGATTAATTTGAGAGAAAAACATTGACAGAAGTATGCCAGGAATGTAGACCGATTTCACAACCATCTCCAAAAACCAGCTGGTCAGGAAGCTGAGCTGGCACCCACGCCATCCAACTGCTTCCGGTGCGTCACCGTTGAGCACGTGTCGGAAGCACATCAAAGTCTGTAGCCGGCGTCCGGAGTTTGCCATTGCTTCCACCACCAACCGCGCCATCGCGCGACTCCGATTAGCACGATCGTTAATTCTGCATTTGGATCCAGATCCGGGCGGAAATGGCGCAAGAAGCAAAAGCACAACAACAGCTTCATAAATAAAACATTGTTGCTATTTCTGAGCACCGACCGAGGTGTACGTACATGCGAACCGTCTTCGGGTCAATGTGAGGACTATTTTTGGCGTGTTCCAAAAATTGCTCCTGAACGCCACATCCACTCCACACGCTCCTGGCCATACCCCGGAGATAATCGAATCGTCACTATTAATAGGTCCCTTGCGGTTCCGCGCCCTGCCATCCCTTCAGCTCTTCCCGATGTTGCAAATATCAATGGAGATTTAATTTTAGGCCACCCCTCGCCAAACATTCCTGGGAACAGAGAGAGAGAGAGAAGTCACCGTAAGCGGGAAAACACAAACGGTGGTCAACAAACAGAGACAGGCTTGGGGCAAGATTTGTTTGTTTATGTTTTCCGTTCCTAATGTTTTCGCCAACGTGCGGCACGCAGCGGCAGGTTTTAGGGTGAATCGCGGGCGAGATCAGTTTTGGATATTCTATCTCCACCACCGCATGCCAGCTGTGAAGCGAAATTGGCGTACGATTTATGGAGTGTATCGATTGACAGACTGGCCGAGTCCCGGCAGTGTTTTTTTTTTCTTCTATTTTTTACGGTACATCATCAAGCAGCTACCAACTCCCTCATGCCCGCGGTATTTGTATCACCGATAAACAGGCTAATTCTTCTTCCGTCAAGTAGCAGCCTGGATGGTCAATGGCAGCACATTACGCATATTTCCGACATTTTACGAGCTTCGCTACCATGTTTACATTGCAATCCGTTGAATCATCCTCCCAATAAGAGGCCAGGATTCTGTACTGCTGCGTGCCTATTCCTTTCGATACAACAACATCGCAAAAAACAATAACCGCTACCACTAAGTAGGCGAGTCACGATGACAGGAGCGAACCGCTGACGGGTAGCTGTCATCGAGTGGAAACTACAAATTTATGAGCTTCACCGAGGTTGATTCACGTTCGATACATTTAGATTTATGTTTGTTACGCAACAGTGAGCCTTTTTTTGGGGATGGGGGGGTGTCAGAAAACAACGAGAACTCTAAAAATCGACCATGACTTCATGCAAACAGCGGAGTTTCTTCTTCTCCGCAAGTTCTGGGCCTAGCAAAACAAAAAAGCTAATTGACGGAACACTTGACTCACCGCTGCTTGCTCTTCGGCGAGCCACTCACCCGATGACACTCGATGTCACTTGACTTCCCAACACCATCTAGATAATTACTTATCGAAGCGCATCAAACATTGTCCGGTGGCCGAAAAATACCCGCGCGCAAACTATTTACGATAAATGCGGCGCTGCTTACGCTTTCGATTTTGGGTTTCCGCACAATGACTTGTCACTTTTGGTGGGGTTGCGGTTTTTGGCACACCTCCACGCTGGGTGGGGGGGGAGGTCCGGCAATTCCGGAATCTTTTGTCGATTGCCGTCACAATCGTTTCCTAGCTTACTGTTGATGGCGATAGTGAAAGAGAGACACAAACCAAAGGCATCAGGAGGGCTTTCTGGGTCTCTGGGCGATTCTGATAAGATCATCGAACATCGTGACTAACGCCCAGAGC
The DNA here is from genome assembly GCA_002091835.1 of Anopheles maculatus. Taxonomy (NCBI): domain Eukaryota; kingdom Metazoa; phylum Arthropoda; class Insecta; order Diptera; family Culicidae; genus Anopheles; species Anopheles maculatus. The sequence continues at coordinate 53,172 of KZ062627.1, forward strand.
TAACTATGTGTACATCTGGTTTCTGTTGCAACAAACAGAAGGCTGACGACAGTGGTTTTTCTGGATTTCTGGTCTGGTTTACAACAATGCGCCTATTCGGACGGAGCATTCGACTCCAAACCATTTGCACGCCTTTCTCCCGCAATCCGACACACACGCACTCAGACACAGAACGATCTAAAGCTGTAGAGAGAAAGGTTCACAAAATAGAAAGAGAGAAGCGTAAAAAACGTGCGTGTAATTACTCGAACCGAGAAAGTAAACATCCTGCCCCCTTCAGTTTCCATAATTCATGTCGCACCGAAAAATATGCACCACAACTGCAACTGCATCAACATGGCGGCATCGGACGGTACGGCAGAAACGACGCCCAGAACTCCAGCTGTGACCGCTGGGCCCGCCATAGTGCGTAGCGATTTAGGAGGATGAGGCAGATTAAGCGTACTTACCGACGGATTACCGACGCGCCGTACGATGAGCTGTGCATGTCCACAGTACTGATGCTGGGCCTACTGTATCTCTGTGTGTTTTTTGCTCATCACTTTCCCAGTGATCCTTCCTGATGAGTTACGCTCTCTCTCTCTCTCTGTTACATTCCGAGATCTTTATCTTGCACCCTTAAAACAACCGATAGATCACTACGGAGCCGGACATTCGGAGGAACTCTCTTGCCAAGCACAGCGTACAAACTCTGGAAACAATTTGTCATGCCCTTGATCCTTTTGCAGCGGGCGGGCACTGTTATTCTTTTGCATTTTTTGACGATCTTCTGTACGATCGTAAGGGACGCTAGGCTCTAGGTTTGTTTTTGCTGACATAATGTAACATTTTCCCAAAAAAATATAACCCCAAGTCCTCACATTTTCCATCACACTTCTTCCGAGTAAACAAAAGCACGGGTAACAACCGGATGCAGTGTTTGGAAGTTTCTCCTTTGTTTTTCCTGTCATTCTGTTGCGATTTCGAGGACACAAAAACCTTCGCCGGAGTTGTTGTTTTCGAGCCTACCCATACAATAATTACGGACAGTAAATGTCATAAAACTATACCCATATACAAGAGTGAATAAAGCGAACCACCTTAAGGTGTTCGGTAAGCAAAAACACTGCCCCGCGTGCTGTTCCTGTGACAATCGGGTTGCAATAATAAACTGACCCAAAACCAAAAGCAAACCAAACACAGTCTTAAAATAGCTTCTTTGTTATCTAAAACAAAACAACGCGCTGCGTCCCGGGATCTTTTGTTATCATAGGGTTGATGGGAGTTTTTTTTTTTTGCTTTTTTGGCACAAAAACCACATCGAGTGGACAGCACTCGATCCATCATACGACCTCTCAGGGTTCGAGGCGGAGTCTACGTAAAGGCTTGACCGCCTGTAGTGTTAAGCTTCCCAACTTATCAGCCACAATCTCCAACGCTTCCAAGCCTTCGTTTTTGGTGTTTGAGGAAACATTGGGTGCTCTAATTAATAGGCAATTGTTGTAAATCATCTACGGCACACAGGTACACATGAAGAAACCGAAGAACACAATCCCGTACCCCGTAGTGCGATCGGATCTCACCAATAAAAAACGCCGCAAGCACCGCTCCTTGTTGCGATTTTACCCGATAGCGACGCGTTTGGGTTAATTTGGGGAATTCCCTCGCGTCGCGTCATGAGTGGTTTCGTTGGCGCAACATTACTTACCTCGAAACGCGACAAAAATGAGCGTGTACTAATCGCAAACTAATCGCCGCCGCTAGAGACACATCGTTTTTCTCCTCCCTCGTAAGAAAGAAGGTTAAAGCTAGTACCGTTTGCTCACAATTTTTGGAAAGGGAAATCCCCATGTGACAGAAAATCCCCAAACAGCTGCCAACAAAAGCTAAAGATTGGCGAGAAAGAGCACCAAAAAAAAACGATCCAAAAGATCAAACCAACCCGACACGGCCACAGTTTGCGGATCTGAGTTGGAGAGTTGATCGAAAAACGGAAAGAAGAAACGACGATCGCCACCATTGTTGTGTGTGTGTCTCGGTAGAGGCGCAGATAGATGCGGATGCAGTTGAGTGAGTCAGCGAAATTTTCGGCAATGCGAAAGCCGGCCAACCGACGGACCACTTGACGTAAAGGGAGTTTCTCGTCACGTTTTTGGAACGGATTTAAAGTACGGCCACGCAAGCTGCTCCAATGCCCCGAGGGTATCGAATTGTTTAGAGATCCCATCCCGCGCAAGTGCTCCAAGAGTCCGCAAGGGGACCTCAGCAAACCCCTACTGATGGAGTCATCAATTCCGATCTGCTCAACCCTAATTAGCAGTCGATGCTTATCGCTACCGTGCACGAGTGACCTGGGGTCCGCACAGTACGTGGCGAGTTCTTTGCGGTTTTTATTCCTTTTCCCTGAAACCGCGCTCGAAGCCGGGGCCGAAAATCAGTATCACAACTACGTGGATTGTGTGATAAACAGCCAATATTCGTGTCGGCGCCGGGAATTGGTGCATTCGTGCGAGAAGGAACCACTGCTTGATTATAATCTTTAGTGCTACCGTACCTGTCAAAGAGCAGGGATAAGGGCAATAGGCTCGAAAGCGGCAGGTTCTCGCACAACAACGACGAAACAAACGGCTGTAAAAGTGTGCCCATGTTCACACGATAATGATTTACGAGGTTTTCTGGCTGTATTGTTTGCTGCTTTCCATTGGAATCACGCATCAAATAAGAAGCTCGGTAATGCAAGCAGATTTCCATTGGTACGTCACAAGCAACGGCTCGCTAAGAGAGACACGATTGCTGGTCCTCTAACCGCCGTATGCTTCACTTCCAGACGAATCCCCATCCAGATGCTAGTAGACGGTCAGTGAACGCCCTCGAAAATGGGTCCCTACCAGGATAAACAGCCAACATTGTGTGTGCTCCGCTGTCAATGGGCTTTTCAGGTCAAAGAAAAAGCCGTGCTGAGATGGCTTTTTTGTAGCGTTATCGTGTGCTATAGAAAAGCCTTCTTTTGCTGCTGTCGTCCAAAGGACTCAGCTCCTTACGGAAAGTAGCGCGCCGTGTACACAACACACATCATTACCGACAGCGAAATCTTCCGCTTTTTAGTGTAAAGTGTTGCGTTCAATAGACACAATAGGTCACACATGACGCGGTGTCATTTATCGGTGCAAGTAATTCACCCCACCATCGCAGGTTCGCCGTGTCAAGTGTGCTGTCAAAATATTTGCACTCTGGCAAGGTACAGTGTGCCGGCACTTGGTGCGAACCTTACGCTTCACAGCCGCCACGGACGAGTCCATCAATTTTTGGCCCTTCAAGTACGTAATGGTGTGCACACAACTTTTCGATCTACCCAATCGAAGAACAATGTAACGAGCAACAGTTCACTTACTCTGGACGGCTCTGTATCAAACCACTTAAATATCATCACATTCTGTGAAGCCTGTGTCTCCTCTCGGTATGTACCGACCATCCAAAAAAGGACCTCGCAGTACATCATTAACTTCACAAAATAACTACCACACGCGCAGTTGAATGATCGATCGGTACCTCTGATGACTGACTGTTGGATAACTCTTATCGAGCCAGACCCATTGCTCCATCTCATTCGCACGCCTCTCTTTGACCGCTTCGCTCATTACTCTCACGGACACTGGCTAATAATTTCTTTCCAATCTTCAGCTTCGTTCAGCGGCTGCAGTAACCGGCACGCTCATTGCCACCGTACCGCTAATTACTATTTACCGTTGTTGACTGTACTGTGTCGGCATCGGGATGCTTCCCTATTCATCTGTCACCGTGGAGGCAAGGGGAATCACCATCACCCGAAGGAGATCTTGATTCTTTGCGCAACAAATGGGGAAGAGGTACGTTGCGCCATGTTTACATACCGCCGACGAGGGCCCCAGACTATCCGAGGTCAGCTGGATAAAGTGTGTGTGTTCATGTGTCTGATACATGAAGAAGACAACCCAAAACAAATCCCAGGCGAAGAAGTTGTAGTGGACCACCCGTGCACACGTTGATCGTTATCGGCCGATCATCTCAACCACGATAGCTGATGGGAAATACACGCTACATCGTCCATTTTCCACAAACAGATGGTTCGATTTTGTACCGTGAGCTGCACAGGCTGCAGTAACCGGCACGCTCATTGCCACCGTACCGCTAATTACTATTTACCGTTGTTGACTGTACTGTGTCGGCATCGGGATGCTTCCCTATTCATCTGTCACCGTGGAGGCAATGTACGATCGGAGTAAATTATGCACACGTACACACGCACGCATAAGTTGGGACCACCGCTAAACGAACCTCGGTTATTCGCACTGTGCAAACATGGCCGTCTTGCGGCACACAGGTGACAGATGAAGATGAGCTTTCTTTCCCCCCCCCCCCCCC